>JAQFXM010001514.1:0-31401 GCA_034693345.1 Entomobrya multifasciata | reverse complement strand
TCTAAAAACAATTATTTCAACTACTGTTTGAGCACATTAGTCGCAAGTTCTCTATTCCTGTATTGTCAGGTTTATTTAGCTTTATTCAGATTTAAAATACCTTCCATAAAAGTTTACATACACGAATCGAGATTTTATTAATTAACACAGTTTTTTGACGAGACTAATCTTTATGGTGGAAAAGGCTTCATGTATTACATTAAGTTCAATTCAGAAATAATTGAAACATTTAAAATATTTTTATATTTCCATCGCCTCAGCCTTTGTTGAAATTGTTGTTGACTTAACATAAATTTCAGATTTAAATTCACAATGTAAAGTCAACAATTACAAATTGATGCATCATTTATTTTAGAAAATATTTTCTTGGCGAGACTGATCTTTTTATGCCGAGAAAAGATTTGTTTGCTTTATTATTAACTTGCGACTTCGAAGCAAGTTATACAGGATATCCATGGCGTATGTTCGTCCGTCTGTCCGTCTGTCTGTTCGCACGATAACTCAAAAGCGAATCAAGATTTTCAAAATCTGATTTCCCCAATCGATACATATAGGCCACTGCTTGGATGAGTTCGTTGGTCAGCCAAATCGGTTGACCCAGGTCAAAGTTAGGTCAAAGGTCAAAAAGTTTCAACATGACAATATGGGCTCAAATTTAGTGGACAGGTAGCCCTACTATAGAAACATTGTTGTACAAAGTTTCAGTTGACTTGACCAAACCCCTTTGTCCCCAGAGGGCTTTAAAGGTCACAACTTCAACATGGTCTCCTATCTAAACGGTTTAATGGATCTCAGTGAAAATTGGCAGGAGTATATTAATAACAAAGGCGATTATTACGCATGTTTTTTGAGGTCAGGAGACTTGACCCAACGTGACCTAGGTAGGTCAGAAATCGGGGTCAAAGGTCAATATCAGACACATGTCATGTGACATATCATTCAAAAGCTCAGGCTGAGTGGATCACGAATTATGGGTCACTTTGGGTCACAGTGACCCCATGAGGTCAGGACTCGGGGTCAAAGGTCAAAATCAGAATAATGTCATGTGACACATCATTCAAAAGCTCAGGTTGGGTAGATCACGAATTAAGGGTCACTTTGGTTCACAGTGACCCCATGGGGTCAGGACTCGGGGTCAAAGGTCAATATCAGACACATGTCATGTGACATATCATTCGAAAGCTCAGGTTGAGTAGATCACGAAGATGGTATCAACATGGTCTCCTGTCTGAAGTCCTCAATATATTTCATTGAAACTTGACAAGGACAAGACCACATTACTACCAAAGCCAATTATTATGCATTTTTTTTGAGGTCAGGAAACTTGACTCTACGTGACATAGGTCAACTTATTTTTAAAATTAAAAATTATAACATGTTTTAATATTGCACAAATGAATTCATCTATTAAAACTATATCATTGTGCAAAATTTCAGGTCAATATGTTGACCCTATTTAGCGCCAAAACTATATGAAGTTTTGATTTTCTACAAGCAAACATTCTAGCGGCATTTAACTTGTGCAAAAATGAAAACAATTTTATTTCTTCATATAAAACAATAATTATTTTAGTTACTTTTTGAGCACAATAGTCGCAAGTTCCCTATATCCTGTTGTCAGGTTTATTCTATTTAGTTTGGCGTTCTTACAATATGAACTTCATTATATTTCACAAGTGCATGAAAAAATACGTCAATTAACCATTTATTTAGCTAGGTGGGCGGACATTGACGAACCAGTATATTTCTGATTCCCAAGTACAATCAGATATTAGCTTATATTCCAACTTGTAGCATACCATTTACTATAAACTGATTAAAGCTTCCGACAAACAATTTTCTAACTTATTTGTACACGTGTGGGAAAATAATTACTTATAATTGTTTATAGCGATATACAATGACGCGGGATTTTATTTATAGTGTTTGCGTTTGAATAAGGCTTTTTAAATGTTTATGGGGATGGGACTTACCAGCTAACTTGTGAAGAACTGCTGATAAATGAAACGATTTATCGATATGGAAATTGGTGGAACCCACCGTAGTCCATAGCAACAAACTTAGTTCATGCATAGCATAGGCTTTTTCATCATTTACATACAAGATTAAGATTTTGCAGGTTCAGTTCCTCACCACGACCATTTCTTGCAATGTTAGTACTTCCGATATACTGTATGGTCTATGCATGTTCCAATGCTCCAAAGCGGGTCATTATTCGGAAAATTTATAAACCTACATAGTATCCAACATCAAACTAATGAATGATAAAGAAACAGGAACTGGTGCTATTGATGCAGCTACACTGACGCAATGAGAAAATCCCATTCCTTGATTGGTTTTAATTGCTGGACAACCAACAGCTTTTATTGATGATGTTGATAACCAAAATATTTGTCTGGTCTGGAATGATTTTAATTATACCCTGGAAATATGAAAAATTGTCAGATATTGCGAATAAAATGTAGAAAAACCCTGTTAGTTCTCCTTTTGCGCTCGTGAACATAAGTTTATCCGCTGTCGTTTCTTCTCCTCTGGTTTATTTGGACGTTTTTTCTAGTTTGCTGACACCCTCCTTTCGACTTGTTACTTGTTGGGTTTCCATTATTGGTTCGGAATAGAAATATTGGGATACAAATTTTTGATGCCATATATCGTTTCCCATCAAAAATGACCGGTTTGTTAAATAATAATTTAGCCAATTTACTTACATGATATGTGAAAGTATACTGTAGTTTTGAATAGTTTGGCAATAATTTGAGAACAATTTTTTAAATGTGTTTAGGAAATGTTGGATACGCATGGCTTGTGCCAGTACCAAATGATGATTTGGTTGAAAGCGCTGTAATATCTGGCGAATGGCTCCGTAAGACAAAGAGATGCGGCGTCACGGTGGCATTGATTCCTACCAACTCGGTTTCGGACAAACTCGTGTAAGGCATTTCCGAATAAATTAAGGAACCCAAGTTGTCATTTCATTTTATGGAATATTTTTAAAGTAATAAACTTAAATACGATTTAATATTTGTTTTAGGTCAAAACTGGATTCTGTATTCAACCTGATTATTATTAAGGATATAAAGGCCATGATAAAAACCTTGAATAATAATAATAATGCTGTAATTGATTCCATGTTTTTGTCGGTTTTGAATATGACAACATTCTCAAGAGTTGTAATAATTCGACCAGGAATTATGGTACGTTTCGTGTTCAGTTGTCACAAGTTTTGCGATAGTTTCCTTAAAATGCAAAAATACAAACTTATGGATTATAAATTGACATTTTATTTTTAGGTACAACAACAGTGTGATACCTTATTTGATTCGGTAGAAAATCTTGTGATGATGGATAATGAATCTCAAATGGACTGGAAAGTTGCGGTGGTGTCACCTAACCAGAAAAAGTTTAATCATGCACTTAACAAATTGGAAGGTAATGGGGCCTGTATGAAAGAACTGGAACTGGTTGAGTTGGAGTTTTCTGATGACTGGAAGTATTTTACTGACACTCGAATGATTAAAGATGGTGATATAGATCATTTACCACAAACGGAGCCTTTGGCGAATACGGACACATCTGACTGGATTGCAATCGTTGGAATGGCTTGCCGATTTCCACAAGCTAACTCCCCAGAAGAATACTGGAATATTTTGGCGTCTGAGCAAAATGCGTGTACTAGTCCTCCTTCACATAGACTTAATCTGGTTGACTTGGATACTGCATTTAAAGCGAACTTTTTAAAGTGTCCCATTGACCAATTCGATGCCAACTTCTTTGGATTCAGTCCAAGCGAAGCAAATTTTACTGATCCACAAGCAAGACTCCTGCTGGAAGTTAGTTGGGAAGCGTTAGAAGATTCCTCCATAAATCCTGATAGCTTGAAAGGTTCAAATACAGGTGTGTTTTATGGTAGTTGGCTTCAAGAGTACAGAGATGCCATGAATGCGAATGGTTCCACCCCAGACGAAGATTTTATTAGAAAGTATCTCGGAAACAGTTTTGGATGTTCCGCAGCAAAGCTCAGCTTCTTTTATGGGTTCACCGGGCCAAATATTTCCACAGAGTCGGGTTGTTCCAGTTCCATGGTTGCGGTGGACTTGGCCTTGAAGAGTTTACAAAACAGGGAATGTCCCGTTGCTATGGTAGCAGGATCAAATGTGCTACTTCACATGGACGTAAAACAAAAGGTTTTATGGGCGGAAGATGGAAAGTCAAAAACTTTCGATGAAGAGGCAAATGGCTATGCAAGAGCTGAGGGGATAGCTGTGATGATATTGAAGAGATATTCAGACGCCAAGCGTGATGGGGATAGAGTACATGCAGTGATCAGGGGTTCTGCTGTATCTCAGGAAGGATTAAGCAAAAGCTTTGGAACTCCAACGGTGGATAGCGAGTGTAATGCAATGACAGAAGCATTAAGAAGGGCCAATGTGAATGCCTGCGAGGTGGACTACGTTGAAGCACATGCTACTGGAACAGCAGTTGGGGATCCAATCGAAGCGCAAGCTATTGTGAAGGCTTATGGACCAAAGAATAATGAGAAAAGAAGACTCACGCCTCTTTGGATTGGCTCTGGAAAAACAAATGTGGGTCATACGGAGTCATGCTCGGGACTGGCAGGCATTTTTAAAGTTGTTTTGGCTCTGAAGCATCAATTAATTCCAAGGCATTTGAATTTAAACAAGATGAATCCTCAAGTAAATTTTGAACAAATACCTGGCAGGGTTCCCACTAAAAAAGGAATAGCATGGCCCAAGTCCCGAGAGAGATTAAGAATAGCCGGTGTATCCAGTTTTGGAATTACTGGAAGTGATGTTCATGTAATTTTGCAAGAGACACCGGAAGAAGTAACCATGCAACAAAGTGACGATGAAGCTATTACTTCAGCACCAATGCAGTTGCTAACGTTATCGGCAAAAACAGAAGGTGCTTTGGAACAATTGTTAGAATTGTTTAAGATACATTTGGAAACGTCGCCAGACACGTTGGAGGATATTTGCTACACTGCAAACTCATATCGGCCTCATCATCAATTTCGAAGGGCAGTTGTAGGCGAAACAAAAACTGAACTAATAAACAAAATTGTTGGAAGATGGAACAAGACAACTAGTAGTCCACCTAAAATTTGTTTTACATTTCCAGGCAGAATTGGACAAATGCAGTTGGAGCCTGCAAGAATTCTCTACAGAACTGCGCCTGTTTTCAAACAGGCCATGGACCAATGTGAAGCCCTTTTTAAAGCCACCACTGGGAAGTCCATATTGTCTTTGTTACAAAATGCAGATGAGGAGTTGTGCCCATCCAAGGGGGTCGCGTGGTACGCTTTAATACCAGCCGTCCAGTATTCCCTGGTTAAGTTGTGGGGGAGCTGGGGTATTCATCCAGATTTGGTAATGGGCCACTGCATTGGTGAAATCAGTGCTGCTGTTGTTAGCGGTGCGTTGCAACTGGAAGACGTTTTCAAGCTTATACAATGCATGGAATATTTTCTCGACAGTGGAAAAGAACAGCCTGCTTTGATGATGGCTATTCAGGCAAACAGTGAAATTGTGGAAACTTTCATTTCAAAAGTTATGGAAAATAACAGAGGTCCAAATTTGTGGATTGATGTGGCTAGTAGAAACGCATTTGATCAAATTGTTGTTGCTGGGGATCCAGAATCGATAGAAATTTTAAAGGATTTTTTAAAGAGCCTTGGTTATCGGTGCAAAATTTTACAGATGGATTTTTGTGCTCACAGTCGAGCTGTGGAAGAGGCTTGCCGAAAATCATTGCCGACATTTGAGAAGATCAGGCATTATCCTAAGAAAATTCCATATATTTCTAGCGTGACTGGTGCAATAGTTGAAGATAACGAGCTAAATGGTCGATTTTGGTACCATGTCTTCCGCGAGTATGTAAACTTTACAGGTGCTTGTAAAGCCGCCAGTACATCAACTGTTGCAGATGTGTATATTGAAATTGGTCTGGAAGGTGCGCTGAGTAAGCTTACACAAGACAATTTGGCTAAAATGGAAACTGGTGCGGGTGGAAAACAACCTGCATTGTGCTTACCTAGCTTATGTAAGGTTAAAGGAGACAAATGTTGGATGGGGTTGTTGAGTACATTGGGACAAATATATAGTTTGGGTGCGAATGTGGATTGGGATGGTTTTTATGGAGGTCAAAAGCAGAGGAGAAAGGTGACGTTACCTGGCTACCCATTTCAGAGAAAATCATTTTGGTATGAAAAACGGCAGCAAAAGAAAGAAGAAAATTGTGTAGTAGCTGAGAAATGTTTAGGAATGAGAAAAATTCACCCTCTACTTGGTGGAATCATAGAGACGTGCGTTGAGACTCCGAAAGTATTTCAAAATTATATGCGAGTTTGTGAATCTGAGACAGATTACATTTACGATCATGTTATCGGGTCTAAAGTTATATTTCCAGGGGCAGGTTTCCTGGAAATGATCTTAGCTGCCGTTGAGCACACTGAGGGAGAGATGAGAAAGGGGAATGTTCTTGTTGTGGATGGATTCTCTGTGAGTAGTCCACTATGTTTGGAGGAGGATTCAACTAAAATTGTGCAAACTGTTGTGGATACATACTGTAAGACTGTAAGTGTGCATACCTCACTGAATGAGAAAGCATTTCCGTGGACCCTTCATGTAAGTGGATCCTATAAATTGGGAATGAAAAATGAGATGGAAGAAATAGTTGGGAATTGGGAGGATATTCAAAGTAGGTGCTGTATTGAAAAGGAGGGAGCAGCAGACGAATTTTACACAGCAGCTCGTGCAGTAGGGCTAAAATTTGGCGAAAGGTTTCAGTCAATCAAGAAGGTATTCTATAGAAAAGATGGTGACAAGGAGACTCTAGTTGAAGTAGGTGCTCCAATGAACGGAGATGAAAGTTACATTATTCACCCTGTTTTGATTGACGCTATGATTCAAGGATTGATCTTACACTCAAAACCAGAACTAAAGAAACTCCATGTTCCAGTTAAAATTGGTAGGTTCATGGTGGCAACCGGATATCAAAATGTTGGCTCGGGAAAGCTGGGGTGGTTTGTACATTGTAAAACAAATGAAAATTCAGGAATGACAAGAGATGTGCACCTTTATAATAGTGAAGGCATTGTGGTAGCAACAATGAGTAATAATGAGTTGGTGATGACATCGGTGGAGTCTGTACTAAAGGCGGCGGGCTGTTGTGAAGTGAAGGAGGAAGGAGAAATGGATGATGATAAAAATAAAGTGTCATTAGACAAATTCGATGTTGTGTGGAAACGAAGCGACTTTCATCAAATGACAAATTCTATTTATCTTAAAGAAACTAATATACAAGAAATGGACTTGTTGCTTAGCAACCTGATAAATGCGATAAGCAAAAACAATGCGTTTTCTAAAGAGGAACGAGAATTGAATGAAAACATGAATAAACTATGTGATATGTATGTAGTCAAGGCACTGTATGAATTTGGTTGGCAGCCTGGCAATCGAATGGAAGATGTTTTAAGTGTTGGCTCTGCTGAAAAATGGGGAGTAGTTCCAGAGCTGATACCGGCATACAAACATTTTGTGGGCTTTCTTGGGGATAAGGTACCCGTACAAACTCCAGATTCCATTGACACGGAAATAAGCAAGGTTATTGAAAAGTTGAAGGATTATGCTGCCATGGAAACGGTACAGGCTTGCGGTAGTCAGTTAAGTGGGATTTTACGAGGAAACGTGAACCCTCACGTGATACTATTCGGTACCATGACAGAAAATGCCTGCAATTTGGCAGAACATTACTACAGGAATTGTCGTTTTGGCAAGATAGCGGAAAGCTTGGAGGAAGTTTTCAAAGTCATTAGTGGGGAAATTAGAAAAAGTGGAAGGGCCCCGACAGAAACAATACGAATACTGGAGGTGGGAGCTGGTACGGGAGGATTTGCAGCTGGAGTAGTACGTATTTTCGGAAAGGATAAAGGAGTAAAGTATGAGTACACCTTTACAGATTTGTCACCAAGTTTCTTAGGGAAAGCAAAGGAGAGGTTTCAGGATGATCCTATCATTTTCAAACCATTAAATATTGAAGTTGATCCTCTGAGGCAGGGATTCTGTCCCGAGTACTTTGATATTGTGGTGGCCATGAATGTAGTTCATGCGACTAAAAATGTTCTCAAGTCATTACAAAATTTGGAAATTTTAACGAAACCAGGTGGGTGGCTATTATTGGGGGAAACTGAAAAACCGATTAGGGAGATTGACATTTGCTTTGGCATTTTGGATGGATATTGGCTCTATGAAGATGGTGTGAGGAAAGACCATTGCACATTGGATGGAGATAAGTGGTTGGAACTGATATGGGAAGCGGGATTCACAGGATGTCATGGAAAATTCCTGAGCTGTGAAAGTCAAATGTCGGTGATGACAGCACAGAAGGTACAAGGAATAAAAAAATCACAAAGTAGTGGTTACCATGGAAATTGGGTTGTGTTTTGTGTTGGTGATCAAGAAAACGCTTCTATAGATACGCTGGTAACGGAAATGTCAAACAAAGGAAGAACTGTTACATTAGTCAAATTGAATGAGAATATTGATGAAGAAGATGTGATTAAATGGCTCCATGAAAACCAAGATGATTTGGAAGGGATTTTATTTTGGATAACGGAGGGAAACACTGCTGAGTTGTTGCCACCTAACTCGAGAAAGATACTAAAGCCGTTATTGCACTCGGCAAGATATTTGTTTCACGCAAAATTAAAGTCGTTTCCAAGGTTTCATTTGGTAACAGAAGATTTTCTGCTGAACGTACAAGCAGCAGAGGAACATTCCAAACCATTGGAGAAAAATAATGAAAATGTGGACTCATCACTGGCATGGGGCTTTATGAGAAATTTACGCATTGAACTGCCTGGAATTTTGTCAAAATCAGTGGACTTGGAAACTAGAGCAGAGGCCACAGAGAAGGTTTCACAGTTGATGCACGAGCTCTGGTTGGATGACAAGGAAACGGAAGTAGCTTACAGGGCTGGTGGGATGCGACACGTGCGTAGGGTTTTCCAAAGAACAAGTAGTGTTGGAGGAGGACGTCCTATTGATAATGACTGCATGCATGAAATTAAAGGAAAATATTTTACAGTGAAACTTCCAAAGTCAAAGGTTATCCAAGACGTAAAATTTGTGGAAATGGAGGAGAAGGAACCTGAAAAATTGGGAGATAATGAGGTGCTTGTACAAGTTAAAAGTGTGTCCTTGAATTTTAAGGACGTCCTTGCTGTCATGAAACCCAGTGAAGACTTTGAGCAATTGACAAGCATCGGACTTGACTTTTCTGGTGTGGTGAGTGGTATTGGTAGTCAAGTAACAAAATGGAAATTGGGGCAAGCTGTTTTCGGAGTTGGCTGGGAACAGGGCGCTATGAGAAGCCATTTAGTTACCAATGAAGCTGCAGTGATTTCAATGCCTGACTGGATGACATTTAATGAAGCAGCTACGCTACCTGCTGTATTTCTTACGGCTTGGTACTGCATGGCGGAGGTTGCCAAAATACGAGAAGGGCAAACTATGCTTTTGCATGCAGCTTCTGGTGGAGTAGGCCTTGCTGCTATACAAATTGCTAAAATATTAGGAGTCCGGGTCATTGGAACTGCTGGAAGCGAGAAAAAAAGACGATTCCTACGAAATATTGGAGTAGAGCACGTGTTTAACTCAAGAACACTTGATTTCAAAACTGAAATTACAAAAGTCACCGGAGGACGCGGAGTCGACATGGTACTTAATTGTTTGACAGGACCGGGGTTTAAAGAGGCTAGTTTGGAAGTTTGTCGTGTTGGAGGTGACTTTGTGGAAATCAGTAAATTAGATATATGGAAACCAGAAGAGGTTCATAAACGAAAACCAGGTGTGAATTATACCATCGTGGACCTCACCAGAGTAGATAATGTTACACTGGAAAGAATGATGAGTGTACTGGAAAATTTATTGTGTGATGGGAAAATGTATCCTTTGCCATATGTGAAGTACCCAGCTTCAACAGGACTAAAAGAGGCTTTAACTTATCTTCAGAAAGCAAAGCAGATTGGCAAAGTCATTGTAACAATGCCTGAATTCCAGTTGGAAAAAGGCTGCTACATGGACCTCTTGTTTAATGACAGGAGTACCTATTTAATTAGTGGTGGAAAAGGAGCTATTGGCTTCAATGTGGCTAAATGGATGATACAGAAGGGAGGGGCAAGGTATTTGGTTCTTGTGGGAAGATCACCTGCCTCAGATGCAGTGACCCAATCAATTCATGAATTGGAAAGGAAATATGGCGCTGTTATTAAGTGCGTGGAGGCGGATATAGGAAATTTGGGAGAGTGTAAGCGTACATTAGAGGAGATTGGAGGTCACATGCCCCCACTTCGAGGAATTCATCATCTGGCAGGTGTCCTTTCCGATAAATTACTTAGTCTCCATGACAACTGGAGCACTTACGACGAAGTGATTCAGCCAAAGATACAGGGAGCCTGGAATTTGCATACGCTTATACAAGACAACAAAGTTAAGTTGGAATTTTTTGTGTTGTATTCTTCTGCTGCCACAACGTTTGGGAATATCGGACAGTCAAATTATGTTGCTGCTAATTGTTATCTGGACTCGTTGGCTGAGTTAAGAGAGTTTAATGGATTGCCTTGCTTGTCAGTTAATTGGGGCCAGTGGAACATGGGTTTTGCAAAGGACCTGCATGTTGACTGGCTTCATCCTTTTAGTGCCGACGAGGGGTTATCCACGTTGGATGAACTTATGAACACGAAATGTGATGCAGCTACTATGGTAGCTGGTTTGTTCGATTTTTATGGTCTCTTAAATATGACACCCTATTATAAGGACACGTTTTTAACAACATTGAAGTTGAATAAAGCGTCATTCTTTGGAAGAAATCGTAACAGGAATGGTGGTTATGAATTGGATTCTAAGAAGCTGCAGAAGAAGGTTGTTCTCCGGGATCAGTACCTTGCAGTAACGGAAGATGACGATAGACACCTTTTGGTAAAAGAATTTGTGATAAAAATGCTTTGCGAGACTCTTGGAACAAAACCAGAGGAGATTCAGGATGAAAATCAACATTTTGCAGAAATGGGTATGGACTCCCTTATGTCCATTGAATTTGTTAATAAGATTAACACTGAGTTGGAGGGTGGAGTTGGTGGTGGAGCTGGTGGTGGTTTCCTAGATTTGGAAGAATATGGAACTGTTTTAAAGATGACGGAATTGATTGGACAAACGCTAAAAAAATGTTGAAATATTAAAAGTAGAAATATGAATAAACCGAATATGCATGGAATAAATACACTACAATTGTAACAAATAATATTAAATTAAAATAAACGATTTATTGGACATATGTCAATTTTAAGGTTAGTTTCCATTCCCGAGTCAATCTTTAATGGAAGTTGAAAAAATTAGTAGGAAATGTATTATCAAATATATTGTCATATAATAAATAACGTACACAATTAATTTGAAATCTAAAAATGCGCATCTCATACATTTTACAACTTTTTCGGAACGGATTTATCACTGGAATGGGTGGGGATCTTTTTCTTGAAATTGGGACAATCAGTTGTCGAATATACACAATTATCTATTGAAGGATCCCATACAAGAGTGCCTGGACAGTCAAAAAGATAAGCATACCCATTTGAACACTCGTAAAAACAGAAGCAATCTATGAACAAAAAATTCAAACGAAGTTATAATTTTTTCTAATAAAGCAGATAAAACATCGGGCAAATAAGGCCCACAACAACAGATCATAAAAAATAAAACAATACCTGTAGTGGCAAGATATGTTGGATCTGGACCATCAATGGGTGGACAATTACCCACTGGAGCGGGTTGAATTGTTTCGCAATATGTTGGAGTTGAAGGTTCAGGTGTTGTAGCATCCCAGCCTCCTGGAGCTGGAGGGGCAGGCCAGCCTGGAGGTGGAGGTGGTGGGGCAGGCCAGCCTCCTGGAGGTGGAGGTGGTGGGGAACCCCAGCCTACCGGTACTTTTGCTACGGTGATGTTATTCGTGGGCTGAACGCCTTGGCCTAGCGAAGAAAAATGTTTAATGCATTTTAATATCATTTGAAAAAATGTTTACTGCACTTTTATAGTTTAAGCACATATATTTAGTTCCACAATTAAACTTACCGACAGAATTTTGCTGTAGCTGAGCCGAAATCGGTGTTGAAACAACAGCCAGGCATATGCCGGCAATAACTATGTAAAACATTTTCAAATTGAGAAGAACTTCGCCACTTGGAGATTCAAAGTGTTAAGAATGGTGTCTTCTTCCTGCAAAGTTTAAAGTGAATGTGATAATTTCACAGTGAAACGAACGGTTTTTATACACCTGAAGCCGGACCAAATATTTTTTCAGAACTGTTATTGCATAAAATAACACGAAGCATGTATCAAAAAGACAGACATATCGGGCAGTAATGGTGGTGCGCTCATTTTAGCCATGGGAACACATACACAGGTGTATAGCAAGAAAAATGTGATGTCCGAGAGGCACTTTGTATTTTACTCCATCACCAAACAAAATGTCAGTATGTTCGTTCGTACACCTGTCACATCAAAACATCTTAATGGAATTAAATTAAACTTGTCATATATTGTATATTACTCGAATGATAATTTTTTATCGAATTGAGGTTGATTCGTCAGCATCGGGTAAATCCATTTTATGAAGTGCATTATATTAAGTTTTAGACATACTAGATAACTGTTTACTATGTGGGTGATATTTTTTTGGAATTAGGAACATGGGAAAAAATCACGCGTGAGTAGTTTCAAAATCAAAATTACAACTTTCTGTTAAATTCATCAATTAATAAAAAAATATCAGACTAACGTTTGTACTTATTATCAGAATTGAAGAAGGGATGCTTTCCGTAAGTTTCATAAGGATTTTGAAAATTAGGCCAAGTTTTCAAAAATCAATACAAAAATTATCTACGTTTTCAACTCATTACATTTCAGTAAAACTCGGATTTGAACGGAATATTTGACATTTGGTTATACCGTTTATCTGTTTATGCTTTCATTCTCCTATTTTTATATTTTACCCAACGGCAAGAAAAACCCTTTTAGACATAATCGTTTCAGTATAGAAGTGAGGAAGAACGAATGCTACTTCACATTTTATTTTTACTACACATTTTATTGCATACAAATAAAATTATGGCTCCGCAAGCTTTACTATTTCCTAAAGGGTACATTTTCTCCAT
Source organism: Entomobrya multifasciata (assembly GCA_034693345.1). Taxonomy (NCBI): domain Eukaryota; kingdom Metazoa; phylum Arthropoda; class Collembola; order Entomobryomorpha; family Entomobryidae; genus Entomobrya; species Entomobrya multifasciata. The sequence continues at coordinate 18,173 of JAQFXM010001514.1, read as the reverse complement.
TCAAGTCATGAATTTCTCTTACAAAAACTCAGGAATAAGTACGCATATCAATATCTCATGTCATAAATGCCTTACTTTGCTTGCATACAACGGTGCGGAACCTTTTTTTACTTGACTAGACAGGGGTCTTTAACCCTTTGACTTATCACTGTCACTGCAACTGGGTACATATTTTTGCTGAATCCCCACAAATAGATTTACTTTACTGTTTCATTTATTACAAAATCATACTCAAAATTGGTGATGTTGATTTTTTTGGAGTAAACCGGATTGAATTTTGTTTCATGTCGTAGTGACATTTTATCTTTCATCACTTAATTATGAATTATCTTCATGGCACATGATGAAATACGGCAAATATTATGGAATATTTATAAATCAAGAAGAAATATTTGCTGGTGCCTCATTATTTCATTTACCTAATAAACTGACAATTGACACAGTAAAGTAGCATGGACACTTGACACTTTTGAAGCTTTGTTATGGACGTGCATGCGAAAATGAGAATTGAGAGTGATGCAACAAAGGGTGCTTTTGTAAGCCATGTTGATTTGTGAAGCGGTAAAAAAACAAAGCTTGTACTCTTAAAAAACAGCTTTCATTTCATTAAGCATAAATATTGTTTGTAATTAAGTGTTATTATTTGCCCTTGCCTGTGTCACTGCACTGTAGATCTAAATCAACCAACTACCCATATTTTGTGTGTTAATAGCAAAACAGGAAAGGTGCTACAATAAAATTAAATATGAAGGGTGTTTTGATTACAATTAGTGATATATTGAATTTCAATTACTTCTTTGTTGTTATTTTAATTGCAGATATCTGTTTTTAAACATGGGACAGCGTTTAACGCGTTTCCTCCGGAAAGAAAAAGAGATGCCTATTGCTCCTCTTGAGCATACTCCAGTTTTGCCCTACACGGATCCGACTGATGTTAGTTAGTTTTGTATTATTTTAAAGATAACTATTAGGTTTAGTTTGATTCAACATTAGTTTGTTAATGTTGCTGATAGTTTTGTTAAAGAATTATAAATCTAATTATTATTTTTATATTTGCAGGAGGATGAGTGTACGAAGGAAAAGGAGGTAGGCCAGGGTGATAATAAGAATAAAACGGCAGCAAAGAAAACTGTTAAGAAGAAGGTTTAGGCAGTTTATCATTAAAAATGATTTAATTTTTTAAGTTTATAATCAAGTTTTATGTTTGATTAGTACACATTTTCTTCTTCATAGTATCAGTTTAAACTCAACATGTAGTTGTTTCAAATATGTTTATTACAGAGAAAGTTAATAATAGAATTCTGTCAACACACTTTTCTGTAAAACTTTTATGCTGTCAGTACCCTTGTCATCATTCTAACTTCCTTGCTTGGTCTAATGTTTCAAGTACTCTGTAGAAAATAAAGTTATATGTTACGATATAGTAACTTATGTGAGTAACCTGCACTCAGGTTCAGGTTAAGGACCCCGTCATTTAATAATAATCATTGAACCCTACTTCAGTCTCTGATACCTCGTCCCTTTTAAATCTTATGTTCCAACCCAACCAGACACCCAAACTACAAAACTAACGTTTGAACTAATTCTTTGTTCCTGAGCTCATCAGGCGCATGAGCATTTTAGTGCTGTGCAGTACTTTTATCATTGAACTCGGTCGGATTTACTCGTCTATGTATTTCCCCGAATGTGTACCTTGTTTCATTTTTCATTCACGATTTCTTCTCGTAGAAATACTCTCACTCTAGATGAAATACAGTAATTTCCCCAGTTTACTACGACTTCGATGATAAGATAAGCTTGATGACAATGATACGATAAAATTTACCGTAACTGCAGTAAAACTGCTATAAAAAATTATAATTTATATGTATTGTGTATAGTAAAATGCAATAATATGCTAATTGTAGTGACATTCATGGAAGTTCATTATTCTTTTAATAAGTCGACTTTAAATGTCATCACGTGGCTCTTTCATATTTTTGTCCCGAATTGCACGGCATGGTTACCATATCATCATCTTGATCATAATAATATCATCACTTGATTCCAACTATTTGATATTTTTGAAAATTGGATCTAATTCATCTATGCATAAAAATAAGCGATATCATTGATATTGATAAGCATGCATTAAAGTACAGACAAGTTGGTCGACATTCGACATGGACATGACATAACGCAGCGGCAGACATAGCTAAATAAGCGATGAACAAGTACATTCATTCACATAATCTATTTATAGCCATTCTTGGTTTTTTGGTGTTACTGACTTTCGAACTACTGACGAAAACGACGGAGGAGTTGTTTTGGAGGAACTTGACTCTGTGTTCGGAGGTAGCCGGCCTACTCGACTTGACTTGACTACTGCTCACTTTTATGAAATCCCAACGTTTTTCAAATGAGAACATGATGCGATGTGATGCGTGCACTCTTTTGTAAAGTACGGTACATTGCACCTCCAAAGATGAAATGGTTTTAAAAATATTATTACGCTGTTTCTTAACTTTCTTGTTCTTCAAGTTTAACGAGTAGAAGGAAAAAGAGAACGTCGACATATTATTCTCCTCCTTGACTTGATATTGAAGATCATCATCTTCATTTCTCTTTCTTTCTTTCAGGAAAAGTACTGCGGATATTCATACAGACAGAGAGACACTTTTTTCAAAAAGTTTAAAGGAGACAAGTGGGGTTTTTTATTGTGTCGTGTGTATTAATTATATTTGTGTTCTTGTCCTTTTAAATTACACATTAGCGTTCCTTGCGGTGGTGGTGCGGTAGACAGCGAGACTATTTCACTATCAAACCTGGTTGGTGGTCGGTCGTTGTCTTTTAGTCTAATGATTTTGAGTTGTTGGTGTTGTGACGGTGTGTAGTCCTAATTATATAAAAAAGTACTATACAAAATGATAGAATAGTTGTTTTAATTAGTAGTTAAATTGATAAGTAGAAAGTTTTAAATTGTATGCAAACATATTAGATTATACAGGCGATTCGTTCATCTCTGTGACCATTTTTTAGCGAAATAACAGCAGAGCATTTTAATTTTTCTTGGACGTGAAGGTATGGGGATTCAATTAATTATAAAGCGTGCTAAAAACTTCAATTTCATACAACTACTATTTTTTACCTTCTAAATAACAGCAATATTAATACATAAACGACTAACGACTCATTAAACTGATTAAAACTAGACTCGTAATAATTTTCATCTATTGAACATTTTTGTAATTTTATTGCTTTTTAATGCATTTATTTAATTGGCGATGGAAATGGGAACGATTGTATGGTCGGTCGTCAATCTTTTGTTTGGAATGTGCTGTAAGAAGTTGAGGTGAGGTGAGATCCGATCATTCGGTTGGCACTGTCAGCTCAAGCTTACCTCATTCATAGCTATCTCTAGTATTATGAGTAGGGCATTTCAAAAGTTTAAAAATTAAAAGCTCTTTAAAAACGTTGTAATAACTTATTTTCAGTTTTGGCACTCATGAATTTATCATCATGCCAGATGCATATTTTTTTTAAAGAGTTGCAAAAAATCATACATTTTTGGATTCCGATGTCCTATAACCGGTATTTACTTTTTATTTTGAGGTTTCCCTTCTATTATAATTTTTTTTATAAATAATCAGATCCGATATTAACCATCATAACGCCATAAAACAGAGGTAATATTTACTTAATGTACTTGTATTTGTTTTTAGTATTTTGATTGATAATAACTGATAACCTTTTTTTAAGTTGACATTTAAAGCTACTATAGAGCATTGCTCTGTTGTTGGGGCATCAAGTATAATATCATCACTATCACCTGCAAAATTGAATGCCATCATCATGTGTCATGTATTGCTTGTTGTCACTTTTGAGACAAGACAAGATTGAGTTATTTTTGATTTTCAACTTTTCACTCAGCTAATGGCTAATCTGCCTGAATTTTCCTTTGCAAATTTAAAAGTAGCACATCAGCTCAAGTTTAAAAGATAACAAGTTTTTTTTACAAATCTTATCGCACAATTTAACAAAGTTTCCAAAATGAACACCTCTCAACTAATTTCTTTTTTCTTTTTGATATTTCTGATTCTTTTAATACCCATGCTACCTTTTGCCTACTTTTTGATAATTTTAAATACTGAAGATGAGGGCTGTCGTGGCTCTCCATTCTAAAGTTAAAAAACTAATCAAGTTGCTAATGATTGCTACGTAAAAATAGTGAAAATATGATGTGAATGGAATATTTGTATATTTTTTTATCTATTTTTTTAAATCTGCAAAAAATGGAATCAAAAGAGAACAAGATGGTAGTCCAAACCGTTAACTTTGACCCTACTAAAAGCTCAGTAGCATCCGTCAAGGTAAACAATTGAGTTAATATGATTATACTTTGCCAATTTTCGTGGAATATGATATTTTATGGCTGTAAATTATGTGGATTATAATTTATTGTAGGATGGGACAGAGGTGATTGATGAATTACTAAACGCGGCGCAAATTATTCCGGAGAAAGACAAGGATGAAGATGGAGACTTGATCATATCGAGACTTCCAGCTGCACAGGAAGATGCTTTGAAAGCACTGGAAGATGAGCTTGAGCTTAGTAGAGGAGATGACAAGATTTTACGGATCAAGGTCAAGGAACTGATGGGCGTATTGGGATCAGGAGAACCCCAGTTATTCATGCTGCAGCCTAACACAACATTTGGCGAGTTCTTCATTGATGTCTCTTGCCGATTCAGCATTGAAATTGGACGGTTTGACATTCTATATCAAACTAAAGATGGTTCAGTAAGTAAACTAATGATCATACTTTTTATAATTGTATTAATTTTAATTTTCCAAGCCATAAAATACTACTACACTCTATATCCATTTAAAATAAATCGATCAATTTAATAAAATACCTATTCATAAGATATTGAGTTACCCCGATTCAGAGCACTTGAAAGATAAATTGACATGATAGAGCTAATTAGTAATTAGCTGAACACAAAAAGCTAATCAGCTAATTGCTCACTTTAACTCGCAACTAAACTTTTGCATATTATGTCGTCCACAATAATTCTCTTAATTATACATTAATTAACTATTGTTCTTACTTTAGTACAATCTGGCTGCTTATCCTGAGGATCAAACATTTGAGGCCATTGCGGTGATTCCTTGTCCTGATAAAACATACGCCATGTGTTTGGAAGTCGTGAAGAACAATAAGAAACGAAAAAGTAAGGACATCTTCAACTCCAGTGGCAACCCTTCTGTTGAGGTGACTTCAAGCGGTAGTCATCATGACGTTGACATGTCATATGCGGCAGCACTTGAGTTAAGCCCTGTTCTTAAGCGGGACTTTGTTGGATTGAAAAACCGGAACATGACATGTTATCTGAACAGCTTCCTCCAAGGCCTGTTTTTTACACCCGAGTTCCGTAACGTCATCTACAATTATATCCATGATCCCAGTCGAAGTAGCAAGAAAAGCATTTGCGAACCTCTGCAGAAGCTGTTTCTTCTTCTCCAGCTCTCCATACGAGACTCCATTGATACTGATGAGCTAATCAGAACATTTGGATGGGCTGATAGAGAGACATGGATGCAGCATGACATTGAAGAGCTCTTCAGTATTGTTATGGAAAGTATCACGAAGGAATTGGTTGGCACTCCATTGGATGGGATCATTCAAGCCCTGTACTTTGGCACACTATACGACTATGTCAAGTGCCTTGAGTGCAACCGTGTGAGCCAAAGAACGGATGCCTTTCTTGTGGTGCCACTACCTATTCGGAACTTTGGTACCCCATTACCAAGTCCAACACTAGAAGCAGCTCTCAACTCGTTTGTGGCGTATGAAGTGCTTGATGGAAGCAACATGTATAACTGCAGTCAGTGTGCCAAGCCATGCAACGCACACAAAGGATTCAAGTTTGACAAGTTGCCTTATATTCTTACGTTTCAACTGAAACGTTTTGAGTATGATTTTGTCAGGGATAAAAGATTCAAACTTAATGACAAGTAAGTGGTAAAAATATTATAAGCACGGTAAAAAATATTTTACTGTTTGTTGATTGGTCAAAACAAATTAAAATTGTTACAATAATGAATTTTAGGGTAATCTTCCCATTTGTGCTGGACATGAATCCATACATTGAGACTCCAGGCGAAGACCGACGTGAAGCTCTGAAAACTGAGGCACTCAAGCCAAAAACAATGATAGAAGGAACTGAAAGAAAGGGACATACTCGTCCAAGTGTCAAACCTGTAGAAGAAGATGAGGCAGAGGATGCAGCAAAGGCTGGCGCTGCTGCGACCAATGAACGCCCAACGGTTGAGATGATGCAAGAAATGGTCAAGACAAAGGGCCCCGAGATATACCAGCTGTATGGTGTCATGGTTCACAGGGGTGGAATCAATAGTGGGCATTACTTTGCATATATTATGGACTTTGAGAGGGGAAAGTGGTACCGTTGCGACGACGCTGTAATTCGGCAAGCCAGTCTGGAAGATATTCAGAGTACTTATGGGGGCGACAGGGAGGAGGATAAAGAACTCACATCTGCTTACATGCTACTCTATCGACGTTTTGATTCAGAGCTGAATTTGCTACCTTATTATTTACATGAAATGCCTGCTCACATGCAGGCGATGTGGACGGATATGGATCAGATCGACAAGGCACTGCATGAAGAAGAAGAACTTGCTAAGAATGCCGTTAAAATGACATGTCTTGCACACGCGGAGGAGGGCACTCTGTTAGAACGAACGATTCAAATCCCAAAGAATTTGAAGTTTTCTGAGGCAGCAAAGTACGTCAGAGAAGATTTTGGAGATGAGATACCCCTCCAATCAGGTCAGGTCAGGCTTGTACGCTATGATAGAGACTTGGAAATAATTGAAAACAGTTTTGACGGATGTGAAGAGGATTTTATCAGTGTTGTCATGAAAAGGAATGCCCCAAGAACGAAAAACGAAGGATTACTCCTGGAGTGGAAGCCTGATGATGGAACACCATTTGTGGAAATTTATAGAACAAGTGACTTGATTTTTAGAGCTCAAAAGGTAGACTGTGTACTTCAGGAAATGAGTACAGGCTTACACGAAGTACATGTGGATCCTGGAGCGGGGATGGGTGAACTTAAGCAGAAAATCAAAGCCCATTTCGGACTTTCATCAACTGACATGACGTTGGTCGCACAGTATAATGGACGCTACTCCACTTTGTTTGGAGATGATCAACATCCGTTGTCATTATTTGGATTCGATAAAATTAACAACGTAAGTTGGAAATTTCTTGACAAAAAATGTTGAACCATTTTATTTTGCTCCTTTACAAACATTATTAAATGTTAATTTATCATTTCCTTACAATTGCCTGAACATAGTTGTACGTGAACTCTGGTTCTGGAGATGAGCTCTCAAACAAACTGCTAGATTTTGTTGAACAATATACCACAGCAGACCGAATGCACATGTATATCCAACTTCCTGATGGATTCACTGTGGAAAATTTACGAAATGCTAAGAAACAAGTGGCTGCAGGAGCTTCTGTGCCTGCTCAAGTAGCCCCAAAGCTAACTGAAAGTCAACAGAGTCTTGTTGCTGATGCTAACATCAAAAGTAAAACTGGTGCTGGTGTAAAGGATGAGAAGCGTGCATTGAAGCTACCTAACGGCGATGCTACTGAACCACCTGCTCAAGAAGTACCTGGTAAAGTATCATCAGAAAATGAACAAAGTACTGAGCAAGCTAGTGTCCCAACAACAAAGACGAGTGATGATGGTGGTATTGGGAATGCTTCACCAACAGAGATTTTGATGACACCCAAGAGTAAAGATTACTTTATCAAGATGATGAGTGCTATGCGAGCAGAGCAAGACAACCTTGCGTGTATGTTAAAAAAAATATCATATTATAAGTAAATTCAAATTTTCATACTTTGACATCGGTTTTTAATGCAATGTGTGTATGTATTTTCAGTGTGTGAAATTCGAATTGATGGACATACGCCATTGTACGCCCTAAGTAAACGGGTATCCTCATGGATATCAATCCCAGAAAATGACTTTGTGCTGTACAAAATTGATAAAGATGAGTCTACAGAGATGCGTCGCATGACCGAGAGGATTTCAACTATTAAACCATTCGATCATTTGTACGTCAAGTTGGAACATAGGCTTCAAGAAGGAGAAGCACGTTTGCCAGTTTACAAACTTAACCTTGGCTCGATTTCTAATGTAATCTTTAAAATGTTTTTGACAATTTGTGTGTGTTATAGTCTTTTTAAGTTAATAAATTTTATTTTATAATAGCCACTTGAGTACTTATCTGACATCGTTGTCACCATGGCCATATCAGTCGACGCTATAAAAACTGCGGTTTTAGAAAAATCTCAGATTTGTGACCCCAGCACTGTAGACCTGTCCAAGGTCAGAATAAGAAAGAAGATTCGCACCAGCCCTTCTAAGGTGCTGAGACCAAATACCAAGCTACAAGATGTATTTACGGCATCCTCCATTCACTGCGGTGAAATCTACGTGCAGATTCTTGATGAGCCATGTACTCTGACGGAAAAGACGTATTGCCTTATTTATCGACACTGGCATCCCAGCACTGGAGCTCTGGATCCCCCAAAAGAGATCACAGTTTTTCATGACTATTCAACTGATTTTGAGGACGTGCTGTTGGCAAAGCTAAAAGAGTCGATGGGTGTCAGTGAGACTGATACAGAGTTTGAAGTGGAGGTAGCTAAGCCGGATGGCATTGGTTATCCTTGGCAGTTGTCACCACGATTGATTCAGGATTTGGCCTGGTTCCCTTTGGTACCTCCGGTTCGCAAGTCACTTTACGTGTACAGTGACGAGTTAGTACTTTTGGTTCGAAATAAGAACGAGGTTCCCATGGACTTTGGTGACATGGCTGATCAGGGTCAAGGGGAAGATGATATGGAAGCTTATCGCCCAAAGAATATTTTGAAGTCTTTGCCAGTAGTTCAACATAACGACCGAAGAGAAACTGGCTTGAAACTGAATTTGAGTAAATCTCCATCAAAGCCTTAGCCATGTGGCTTATAATACTATAGATATTAAAATATCTAACTCTTTTATGATCTATTTCTTAACTTTGTTTTAGATTTTTAAATTGAAATTGTAATCAAACTTAACTACCAATTATGTATTAATTATTGTTACGAATTTGTTTAATTCAATTAATTCTCATTAATACCGTTAGTTATGTAAGTATTAAGAAAGGGGTCTATGAAATGAACAATGTCTGGAATGAGCATGTGTTTAATTAAGTTGCGCCGATTGTGCTACTTTATCATGTACCATTTCATTTTATGAGGATGTTTGTTTGATGCTGATTTTGGAATAAAATGTTTGTAAAAAATGCAAAAAAAAGTTATGACGACACGCTTAATGTATCATTTTTAATAATATTGAGTAGAGGTAAACCTTTAATTCATTAGTATTCAACAGTTATTACAATAGACATGTCATCATCATCTTATGTTTCTAGGCACAATAATTAATACCAGAAAATGGACAAAGTCAAATACATTTTAAAAACTTACGAGAGCTGTAAAATTGTGTCCTTTTCCTGAGTGCATAAAAAGAGTTACATGACGATACAACGACAATATCATACATAAAACTGATAGCAAAACCACATACTTATATGTGTACTTCATAATTTGATTTAGTACATTAACCCATTTTTTAACCGATAACGGATGGGACGTCTATAATTTTATGTACAGTTGAATAAACTTATATATTAACGTTACAGCGATATAATAACCTCTAAACTAACAACTAACAATTCATAAACAATTAATTACGTTCCAGTCAGCTACAATAACTAACACACTATAAAATCTTATTTGATAGATTGGTTCAAAAAATTATTAAAATAAAATTATAAAGTGATAAATAATCATACAATTCATCCCCCCACTACATTACAATCAATTAACAGCTACAGCCACAGGGATAATGAATAAAATGAAAAAGATTACTTCTTAGTTTTCGCCTCTTTCTTGACGACGCTCCATCTCCATTTTCTCAAGCTCCTCCAAATCCTCCCTAGTTAAACCGTTAATAGCATCCAAAAATGCTGCAGGTGGTGGGGGTGACGGAGATCTGTCTTGATGATACCGATTGCGTTCGAAAGGATCAACACAATTATTCTGCAAACGTTCATCGTTGGTACTACAGTCGCTGCTATTGAAGTACAATTCGGTCTCCTCGTCAGTGCTACGCCATGACCTTGGTGGCGTAGACATCCTGGAAAAGGACGACACTGAATCATTCATGTTCATGTTATCTCCTATACCCTGCATAGAAGACGTTGGTGATTGCCCGAAAGAAGTATTTTCTTCCCCATGACGCTCCTCCACAAAGTTTTCAACTTCCTTAAAGCTTTCAGTAGCGGCTTGGGCAAACCCACCAAACAGGCCATGACATCGTTGGATCAAGCTCCTTTGAACCCCTAATTCTGTATCTTTCTTTTCAAGAGTTTCTTTTAAACTCTTGTTTTCAACCTCCAAATTGTCTTTGTCTCCCTCCAACTTTTTTACGGCTTCTTCCAACTCTTTAATTTTCTCGTGATCTGCGCTGATGGCCCGGTTTACAGCGATTTTAGCTTCCAACTTGACACACTTTTGGGCGAAATTCTGATCCTCCTCCAACTTTGCATACTTTTCTGTCATGCTCGCAAGTGCTTTAGTACGATCATCAAGCTGAACATTAAGGTTCTCTGTTTCAGCATGTGAGCACATAAGCTGATGCTCAAGAGCGGCGATTTTGCGTTGCAAGTGGTTAACGAAATCGCAATGACATGTGGCGGGGCCGCCAGCAGTTCCTGCTCCAGATAGTTGATTATTTGGAAATGAAGTTGAAGGACTACCTCCAGATTGTCCGTATTCCAATGGTGGGAAATTATATACTTTATCCCCTGGTCCAGACATCCTCACCATCTGATCTTATAGGACTGAATCTAGTGCAACAAGTCTTCCTCGAAATCCTTCCAGGGATTTGAATGGCTGGCTCTTAATGTGTCAGGTTATCTATTCCTTCTCAACTTCACTCTAAAATCCAAACAAAACATAGTACCTTCATTAAACTCTGCACTTCGTTACTTGAAGTATTTTGTAGTTAATCCAGCCCATAATTAAAAAATACACCTCTTACCTTTTCAATTTCGTCTCCAAACAATTATTATATCGCGCAACTCTAATTTGTAAATTTGTAATCCTTCTTTTCTTCCAGAAAATCTCTGTAATTACAAAAAAAAAAAGAATTATAGCACCAACCAATAAATATTTATTAGCCACCCACAAAATCTACACCACAATGAACACACTCGACTCACACATAAATTACAAACTTAATTACATCACATAAATTTTCAAAATTGCTTACCTTTAATAGTAAAATTACAGATTAAAAATTCTAATTAATAATCCCGGTAAACTTTAATTAACAGAACAATTTTCTACGCACAAAACCACCAACAGTTGGTTTTAGTTGTTATGTTCACTGAGCGGTTTAGTTCTAGACTAAAATTCAGCAAATCTAAAAGGCACAAGTCACAGCTTCCCTACTACTCTACCGATTCCAAAACCAACACATCAACGAAAGCGAATGTCGTGTCGTGGCACCAAAACGAAGCAAAAAAAGCTATCCCTCACTCAGGCTCCTTTGTGTTGGTTTGCCGGCAAAACGAAAGCTAAGCTGTGGTACTGGTACTAACTAAACATGTACAAGTGGGTGTGCTTCTTATTAGAATTATTTTTTTCCTCTTCTAAAATTCAAGAATTTTTCTTCAAAACTTTCAAACAATCAAACAAACAGGCGTATTACCCAGATCTAAGAATCTCATTTTTATGTTGCTTCAATTTCACAAATCAATTTAACAGTAGAATCTCATGGACACTCGCCACATTTGGTTTTGTACCACACTACCCTGCATTTTCTGAAGTGGTGCTATGCTATGGTTTTCCATGTCTCATGTCTTGTCCTTTCAACTCATGATCTGTGGCGTGCGTGGCTTATGCATATTATGTAAATGTATCGTTTGGCGTATATTACTGTCATTGTACATTTTGTACATTGTACATCCCAAATAATATCATGTCTTCACGTTTTGGCAGAATTGTTATGTGAGGTGGTTCATTGTCTACTTTCGACGGTCTTGCGTTTATCAATTTCAAATTGTCGAGGTACATTTGCTGAAGTAATGAATGTTATTTTTCAATGGTGCAGATATCTAATATGCATAATTAATTCCTGGAATAAGCATGGTATGCATATGCATGCGTTATGCACCAATTGTTGTTTTATCTCTGTATCTGTATTCCAATTCCAGTATATATTTCGTTTTTTACGATTATGGAGATTAGTTTGATGATAATGATTTTTGAATAAAAGATAGTCAAAAATGCAAAAAAGGTCATGAAAACACGGTCAGTGTATGTATTATGTATCATATTTTTTTCTTATTGAGTAGAGGAACAACTTTATTCAGTAAATTTTAGTTATTTTTATATATCTTCTCTTTCTAGACACAATAATTATTATTAGAATCGTAATTCTGTGTGTAGCAGGTATATAGACGTTCAATTTCATTGAATGATCTCAGGCTAATTTTCAAAATTTGAATAAAATTTCTTCTCTCATCATAAATTACTGTAATAATTATTACTTTAAGTTTTTTTTTATTATTTCTGGGTACATAATATAGTAGTAATATAGTATATTTGCTTTGTTGAGTAGTGGATGTTGCTTTACGTTGTTGAATTTTTGAGGTTTTTGTGAGAATTACAGGATAAATAGGTAGCTATATCATGTAGGTTGTTGTTGCTGAAGGTTAGGTTTAGGACTAGATGATAATTTTTTTTAAGCTGTTCCTTTCGGTGTGTTGTGAGAACGGTATATAATATACGTTTTTTTTCATAGAGATTTCTTTGTTTTAAGGAAAATATTTAATTATTAATTTTAAGCATAGAGTTCTTCTTTTAGGTAAAATTTTGTGTGTTCGTTTAGTCATCAATTGGTGGCTCCAATCGGCTAATGATAACTTTCGCGTATGCTGCTGCTAGCAGTGCAGAATAGCCTTGCCAATCCTTTCTCCTTGTGCCATCCTTGTAATCGGAGATTCCTCTAATGACCACGAAAGCATCTCGTCGGTTGCCAATAATGCTTTCCAACACCGCATCAAACTCAGAATCATAAGCCAGGATCCCTAGTCTGGCTGCAAGTTCTTGTCGAACGTAGTCTTCCTTTGAGACTGCCCTTCCGCCAGCAATAGCGCCCATGTGAACTCTACTCTCCAATCGTCGTGCTTGTTTAGGATGATGATTTTCTGGTGGTGCTGGATGTGCCACCTCGATTACATCTTTTTCTCCAATAGCCATGAACAACTTGTCGCTACTTTGCGGTGGTCTGGTGAAATCTACTCCTTCAGCATCTCCAAGAATTTGCATGCCTTCTTCCGCTGCTTGGATCCATTCCTCTTCTCCGTCTTCCTGAATATCTGCGGCGATGTCTTGTAAAACCAGACTTGTTGGTACGTAACCTCTTGTCTCAAATTCCAATCCACCGCTTTCCTTTTCCATAGCTTTGTCGCAATACAAGTATACAAACTTTTGACTGGTGGTGGGGCATGAGACAACGACATCACCCAAGCGAACATGTTTATTGTAATCTGTGAAATGGGGTACACCTCCTCCAACACCGATTAGGAATACATAGTCAACTTTTTGGAACGTGCCAAGAAGCCGGGTGGTTGTGTTACCAGAAGCAATTATGGCTTCTCTGCTGCGACCAATGCTGGGTAACTTGGTGCTGACAACGCGATGCATACCGATGTTGCCCAAAGTATAAATGTTCGACTCCCCCACCGTCGTGTACCGCACAAATGTTTCTTGGTTTTGGATCATACTATCCACAGCAAGTTTTTCGCAGTAGTGGGCTGTAATTATGGCGATTGAAGGTTGCTTGGCTTTCACCATTTTCGGCATTTGCTTGACGATCTTGACGGCCGTTTCATTTTGTACAACGCGGGTGAACGAGGTGCTGTGGGGATCTAGGGCCTTTATTAAGCCTTTGACTTGGAGTGAGGTGACGTGATGGCGAACTTCCTCTTCTGCGCTGCATGTTTGTCTAAAAACGTTATCGAAAAAAAATCATGAAATTGCAACTGATTATAAACTAAACTTAACGATTTTAAATGTTGCATGAAAACAAAACATACTTGGCCATGTCAGCTAGCGAGACTGGATTAGGGTAAGCACATTCAATCATTTCCAGTAATTTTGTTTCTGAGAGCTCCGTCCTCTCTCCACCACTTCCTGGCTCAGTTGACGCTGTAAAAATAAAGGAAAGACATTTCATTATTATTCAATATTCCCGAGGACTCTTGTAATTAACTAAACAATCAATTATCAAATTCCAATTAGACAAAGGTATTAGTTAGATGTGACCACCAACAAACCAACACACTAATCATCTAAATCTATTAGTTAAAATGCGAACATTGGTTGGAGTGCAATTATGTTTGTAAAAAGAAGGTGACTGATTATATTAATATTTAATTTCAAACAACAAAGCCACACACTCCATTGAAATGGTTTTGATTTTTATAAGAACCTTTTTTATTTTTTTCATGCTTCGTTGTCGTAGTAGTGGTCGTTGTTGACCTTGTCATTGTCTCAGACTTTCGAACCATTCTGTCTAACTCAAAGAGGATCGCACCTCGATTTGCTATTTATTAAGACAGCATAATATATCAGTATTTACAAAGTAAATAAATCCAAAAAAATAAATACACTTTGATTGGTTGTCAACGTTGAGGATTATATAATTCATAATAGTATTAGCTTACTTGGCCTCATTGGTGGATGATCGGATTGTTCCAGTTGGCGCAATTCAATCTCGATCTTCCTCATGTTGACAAAACGAACTTGCATCAACTTCAAAACCTTCATGATGAACCCAGTGTAGCATCTTGGAAACGATAGGGGCTGCACCAACTCCTTGAAAAACTCTTGGGAATATTTTGCCCTTTCACCAGGTGGAAGATCATCCTTAAACCAGAATCTCAGCTGCCGACTTTCCAAAGTGTGTTTTTGTGTGGTGGCATTCACAAGAAACACTTTAAATTCTAAGGAGAGCTGATTAGGCAAAGGGTCTGGTGGCACTGACCCACTTATCTCTTTGTTTATTATGATTCCAGTGTGATCTCCGCCAGCTACGTGGATTTTACGGTTTTCTGACGAATTTGCGTCATTCAGTTCAACGCGACGTCGTTCCACCACGATGGTCGTGAACTTGTCCGTTTTCGCCGTAGGGGTCATAACAATTTGTTCCTCTAAAAAGTTCAAAATAATGTATATATTTTAAAATAAAGTCTTCAATTAAAATCTCCAGCCTAAAAATAACGACTACAGTTATATACATATTCTGAAAGAACGCTCACCCATATTGACAGGCATTACTTTACACAGCTTGCTTCGCTTCAACAGTCAGTTCACTCAGGTAGCTTCCACAGACAGCTTCTTTACAACCTCTGTCACCACCGACACCGCCACAGAAAGAATGGAAACTAATCCCTCTACAAGCAGTTCGTTCTTCACAGTCCTATGCTCCGGGAATGTTAGATCCTGTTCCAAAATACACAAATAAAATAAGCAATCAACAACGGAAACACATTTAACATTTGCTGTCGATTTTTTCGCATGGAAAGTGTCACATAATTGTCAAATTCTTTTTCTCCAGATACTAAACAGACTCTACAACACGACAAGAAAAAAGACACGCCAAGGTAGATACAGACATACATATCGATACCAACACCAACGCTCAACTTTCATTGCGAGTCACCGTGAAATAAGATATACACATAAGATATGTTTTATGGGGCTCAATTTAGTTTGTAGGCACTAAAAATCCGTACCGGGAATACACATAAAAATACCCTAGAATTTTTAGTGCTCAAGATACGAATCTAGAATCCCTTAAAAAATATTTTGCATTCCAAACGCACAGTAATGAGCTTGTTTCTTGTTCCATTCTCGTTTTTATATTCCATATTAATTTAACTATTTCCAAAATTAAAACTCTGTTATATTTTATAATTAGCAGTTCTCTTAAAATACCGGAGTCCCAAGTATACAATCAATAAAAATATGGAAAGTTGTATACTGCAGGCTTTGCATTGTTGTATGTCGTATAGTGACGTATTTCAATTTTCAATGCCTTTAGCTTATAGCTAAGCGTGCATGCAAATGCAAGGATCTTTGATATTACTCTGGCCAAAAATAGATACCTGAAACCAAGAAAATTTTATTTGAAAACTTTCTTGCTCTGAAAATCGTTGAAAATTTTACTGGAGCTCAACCTCAATCGAAAAGCAAAATATTTGATCATACCTTAAGCCTAAAACAGCTTTCAAACTCAAACATTTATGACAAATGTCTGATATGCCTATTTTAGAATACACTAAGTCGCTGCAATGAACCGCTGCAAAACTGACAATTCATCAGAGTATAAAAAGTTACAAAATCTGGAACACAGGAACAAGCTGCTAAGCGATGTTCATTTTGTTCATATACGTACGTAATATTATGACCACAATCCACATTCTCCATAACGAATCATCATTAACGGTATTCATATACAAAATTCGTTTTCAATGTATGTTGGATGAGAATGGGTTTTGGTATGGTGTCATTGTCGGCATCGCCAGACTATGCAGTGAATTTGATACAAAACGAAGCAATGCTTTGACTAGCTTGTCTGATGAATGTCAAATCAGCTAAATGAGAGATTTCACAGTTTTGCTGTTATGCGCCTGACTTTGTTTGTGTGTTCTTTTCCAGTCAGCGTATGGCTTGTCTAGAGTCAAGTCTAGAGATGGTTTGGAATATAGATGTTATGTTCGTGTTACTACCACAAAACCACAATTAATGATATTGAAGATGAGTCAACACCCAGCTCCAGCTACAATAGTGCTTGGAGCTCAAAAAATCGTAACTCCTCACTATTTTGGAATTTTGTATACATATTTGCTTTCAAGATACACTATATAAAATGGATTATACTGCTTTTATGTTGATCTTCTAATCCACTATTTCCGGAAGACTGACGACTGACTCTAAAATGCAAAGATGAACTGACGTTCTTCATAAAAAACTCAATCTACAGTAAATCAAAATTACTCATTTGAATTTCAAAGTTGAAAGTTTGTCGTGTGTGGGTGGTAAGGTACTTTAAAAATAGTTAAATTATTCATTACAATTTGACCACAGTTTGCTCTGGTCTGGTGATTGCCGATTGAATTTATTATGCCTCCACTCCAACGACACCACTGCCACTATCACTTCAACTGATTCAATTTATATGCGCATACTCCATTTGATATGTTACTTCCTCTCGGATAAATTTCAATTGAACCTACTTTAAATGAGAGAATCAAAGGGAACGAGAATTGGTGTGATTGCGACAAGTGGAGTTCAAGAGGACAACGTTACAGTTGTTACAATTTTACATTTTGTCATGTCATGTACGTACGCACAATCTGTAACTAAAACACAAACTACACTGACAAAAATTAGTTTTAAGCAACACGAATTTACGACGACGAGGACAAGATACAAACTAGAATGACCAACAATCAAGAAACAACAACATTACAAAAATGTCACTTTACATAGAGTGCAATAGGTCACTACTTTGTGGCGACGACTAAAAACACCAACTCTTGCAACTGCTCGTCTTCGTATAAATGAAAGAACAAGAGTAATTGTGATTCGTAATCGTCATAATCATCATCACAATAAACAGAAACATCTTATGATATTATGATCTCATCACTCTACTCATACACGCTGTCATCATCATCATTTCAAGAAGTTTTTGTTGTAATATTATTCATTAAATTTTATATAATGTTCATTCCAATTGTGCTCATGTGCTTCCTCACACATCACTATCACAATAGAAGAACGTCACGTCAGCCTGAAGTAAACCCAACACAACCATGAGCATTGGAATGTACCTTAGGAAACCCAAGTCAAGTTGGTGCGGTGATACGCTTTGCATCGACACGCTGCACCAAAGATGGGAAGGGTACCAGTTCCCGGAACCCAATTTCTGGAAACCGGGCACTGGGTACCGGTGTCCTTTGGTGCC
>JAQFXM010001513.1:0-31401 GCA_034693345.1 Entomobrya multifasciata | reverse complement strand
TCAAAATATTTCGCAACCACCTCCAAAATTCCAATGTTGTTTGTAATTGTCTCAGGTAAGTATGAAAATATAAAAAAGGTTATTTTATAAACAAGCCAGCCATTGTTCTTGAAGATGACAAAGAAAAAACAAGGTTTTTCTACTTTCCACACTCTTTTCTCCACACAAAAATTAGTATGAATTTGCCTTCGGTGTGCATGTATTTTAGAATACCACAACCACAAGAGTTCTTGCTAGCAGCATTGGAATTTCTTTGAAATATTAAGGGAAAGTAAAAAATACAACTGTGCTGTTCACCAAAATTGATTTCTTGTTTTGAATTTTTGACCAGCAGTCTAAAATAATTAATTTTTAATTAAAGTTACAGATAGTTCAGTGCAAAAGGCAAGGAAGCGAAACCATCTCTCTTCTGAAACAACTCGAAGACCAAAAGACGCGTGTGTGCAACGCAACGTTCATCTCTCTGTCTATCAGGCTGCTAGTAAGTTTGAAGTTTTGAAGCCACTTGCTTTCTTTTTTTCCTGTACCATGAAGTATGGAAGCATGAAGTCAGCTATTTTAGCGTAGCAAAGCAATATATGGCTTTTGAGTTTTGAGTAGGAGACAGAATAGAGAAGTGATTTTCTAGAAAACTTCATACAGCACTTTCCTCGTGGTATGGTGGTGCCATGTCCATGCCGTCACTTTACACTCAATGATGTAAAAACTTCTTTCAGTAGATATTTTTCACCAATACGTCTAATTTTTGTATTTATGTCATCGTCGTCAGAAGTTTTGACATTTTCTCGCAGTTAATTACCTTGTACGTTTTCTAATTTTTTTAAACGAAAACCCAATTTAATGTCGACTTTGATCAATTTAAGATATTTCCAAGCTATGAAAAATGACATAATATTTAGATTTTAACATAATTAGTATACCTCTATTTCAGATACCATATCAGTAGGAACCTCAAAGATTTTAGGTGCAGTCACAAAGTGAAATTGTTAAGATGACGGTAAGTGAAAGATGACCTTTTTGCTGATTTTTAAAATTCAATAATGCTAAATATTGTAATCCATTGAAATGATATGAACAAATGGTTGATAATTTTTTACTTAATCTAGTCGGATAACCCCCCGTACTTCCAGGTTGGAACCAACGTCAGTGCGAGGTATAAAGGGGCCTTTTGTTCAGCAAACGTAAAAAAGGTGAAGCGTAAGGTGAAAGTAAAGGTAAAAAGATACACAATTAAACCATATTGCTACAACATCTAAATTTTAAAAATACTTGTTACACACTAGTATTGGTTTTTTGTTTGATTTCTCAGGTCCTATTAGCATCCAAACCCCGTCCAAAACTTCGGTTGATTATGGATGATGACGTTTTCGGTCCTTTGCACACAAACTCTAAGGTTAGAGCCATTGATCCTGAGAAAGGGGCTCTTGTTGATGCTACTGTTCTCCAAGTGATCGATAGGAGTCTTTACACCGTGGTGTTTAATGATGGAGACATTAGTACATTACCTCTCTCCGGAGTATGCACTCCAGGAAAACGGCATTACAATGCCAAGGATAGTCTGGACAACTTTCCGTTGTTAGACCCAAAGGAGTTCTCGAGCCCAGTAATGGCTGGCACTCAGCAGGTTCCAACGATGCGTGCCAATAGACGACTGGCTCGAACACAAACTAGCGATAAGTATGATTTTTAAATAGTTTCCATCATCTTTATCATTAAGCTTCTCTGCTTTTACCTACTCTTGTAAAATATTGAGTGCTACTTTAAAATTAAAATGTATTTTGTTATTTTTCAGTGTCGCTGATGGACCATCTGCTCAGATTCAGACTTTAACTCTCACTCCCGAGGTTTCTATGGCGGAATTCTCTTCTTCCTTAATGAGATCTTGTCGGCAAAAAAAGGTTGTTGCGTCTTCTTCTAGTGGTTCACTTCCAGGTATAGCAAACCGACCAAAGTTAATACAGAAAAAGAAGAAACCAACTCCGAAAAAACGTCCAGCTTTGAAGAATACCAGGCGTAAAGTTCTTGGCTTCAAAAAGAATGCTTGGCGAGGTCGTAAGACGGCTTCAAATGTCACTGCTCAAAAAGTAACCAGCGATAGCCCTTCGAAAGCAGGTCGGCCCAAGAAAATTCGCTTGACAGAGCCGTCTATTTTAGAGGTTATTGATGGGATTCAGAAAAGTAGTCGCGAAAACAGTCGGAAACTTCCAGCCGCAGGTATTGAATCTATTTGAAAAATAAGTAGTTACAAGTTTTTTTTGTTTAATTTGGCTTCGGAATTGACATCTAAGGTTATTTGAATGTAATATCAAAGGTATGTCTATACTCCGTCTTCCGATTACTGAAGGACCAAGAGCTGTAAGTCCTGAATCTCCTGAAGCTGTATGCGTTCAGGCGTTGTTCCAGTTGACACAAGGAGATAAAGCAACTGGTCAGGCTCCTTTTAGGAAGGTGAATGAGAGGGATGTCAGGAATGTCGATGAGGAGGAGGAGCATGATGCCACTGATGGCTCTGAACACGGTAACCTCATCTTTTGAAACAAATAGTTTACAGCTGCATAAACACATAATTGTGTTCCAATTTAATTCCGTTTATGTACTGAATATATGTTGTTGTAAATGCATACCAGGTAATAGGAATTTTAAAAATATATTATCCTTGTATTATTTTTCATAAATAGCTAGAGGAAGTAAGAAGGTTAAATTTTTGGACAACACGAGAGTTGATGCTAAACCAGGCAAATCAGGGAAACCACAGGATGATGTTCGTCCTTGCTGTTCTAAGGAATTGAGACACCCTGGCACTAGTGCCAGCAGTGTTGTTTATCCCCGTAGAAATACTAGAGCTAATGCTGCACGTGCATTTCCAAGTAACTTATTATACAATTAAAATCACCAACCGACAAATTAATACCTACGTACATAATATTTATATGCATATATTTTTTCCATTTCTGCAGAAACCGTCGATGAAATGTACAAGGAGTTGTGCGTAATAGTGAACGAGAAAAATGTGGAAATCCCAACCACTCCACCGGTCGGAAAACGATTCAATTTTGTTCCCGAAAACTTGGGTAACACATAAATTAGTAATTTGTAATGTTTTATGCACATATTTAATACAACGCATGGGGTAAAAGACTATTATTTCGTCTCTGTTTTGTCGTTCAAAATAGAACTGGTCACTGATCCTAAAGAAAGGGAAAGACTAATCATGTCGTCTTTGGAGAACCTCTGTGTTACTTATTTTGGAATAAAAGAACATCTAAGCAAGGCTGAAGAGGCCAAACCCCCCAACCCAAAGAAAAAATAGTGTTTTGGGCCTTGAACGTGAATTTATTGGACTATAATTGAAAATTATATTTGTTGCATGTTGGAACAAATTTTATACTTTAATTATATTATATAATGCTTTAGTTATAGCAATGATTAATGATTTACATACAACTTATTTTTAGATTAGTTAGATTTTTTCTATTAAGTAAAGGTACTAGTTTCGGTTGGTATCTTAAAAAATGCATACATATTAAATATTTCTTTTACATAATAATATTATTATATGAGTAAGTTTTTTGTACTTGAATGGACTTGCTGAAGGATATCTCTAAGCTGATGTTTTCTAGATTTGTATTTTGTGGTAGAATTTATTAGTTTAACTCAAATAATATTGGAAGATGTAAACATTTTAGTATTTAAGATCAAAATAAAAAAATTGTAAAAAGTATTTTCGTAGCAAGATTCTTGCATGATAGTTTGCGTTCTTGGAAAGTTGGAACTGCAACTTCTCATACAGATAATGCTGAACCCCTGTTTTTGACAACAAAGATGTTCGTCTAGTGATGTCAAAAATTGGAGGCAGGCCTAAAGGAATACAGATGTAAAAGTAAACAAATTCGGATTTTTTTCTTTACAAAAACAGCAAGTGCTTGCTCAATTTTGTTGGTTCAGTTTGTAATGTAATGTAGCTAGCTAAGTTCTCTTATGAATTTTACCTACTTTGAATTTAATTTTAACTCTTAATTATTGACGGAAATTTTAAGGACGTATGCTATTTTAAATTTTAAAACTGAATCAAATGACAATATTGTTCTATTTTCCCATTTTAACCAAAGTTATTGAAATTTTTAAGCACCAAATCATGGTACATCCGAAAGATTTTTTAAAATTGTCAAGAAGTATTTGCGGGCACGGAACGTGATTGTATATTTTAAGAGAATTTAGATACTTTTTACATTAGTTTATTTTTAACTGACACGTGATAAAATTCCCTGGCAACTAATGCACAATTATATGTACCATGCCTCATAGTCCAGACAAATGGAAGTCTTTCCTTGCAGATTTAGGAAGGCCAACAAAACGGGGTATTCGTAAATGTCCGAAATGTGGAACAGTTAATGGAACACGTGGAAATTCTTGTAAAAACAAAGCATGTGATGTAGTATTCAGAGATAATGGTGCTGCAAAAAAGACATCAACGGAAGCTTGCAAACTGGTCTTAAATATATCAGGACTTCAGGTACGTCGTCTTATTCGTTTTTATAAATTATGTAAAAAGTCATTCCTAATAATTAAAACTCTGCGTTATACATTATAGATTTTTTCTGCAAGATTAAGGGATCGGGGTCCTGACTATCGCAACTTTGTCCAGCTACCAGTAGCTCAGTCGTCATCAAGTGTGCATTCTAATTTACAAGATGATCAGTCTTCGGACGGAAATGCAAAGTGTTACGTGGATGCGTGCATTAAAAGCAAGGAAGTAAGATATTAATTGTTCTGTCGTTATTTTTTATTGACTGAAATCGTTATTTTGTCATTTCCGGTTGCAATGATTAAAGAAATCTTCCTTGTTCTATTTCCTAGTTTCCTTGTAGCCACGTGCAAGCTGCTTATAGATGTTTTTCGGAATCTCAGCCATTAATGATAAAACATTCAACTTTATCAACCCTAAATATTCCTACCGACCATCAACAAGTGAGATGTTATATTAAGCTTTAATGAAACTTTGTGTAAACTCAATAGTTTTATAATGTTATGTATTTAATGTTATCGTGTCAATTTTTTGGATTTCAGACTTTGTCAGCTTATATGAACGAAACTAATGATATCATTGTCCAAAGAGTCTCCAAAACGTCATTTGTAGTCAAATGTTCACCAACCATAAAACATCCCATTGGTTATCTTCATATTATGTTTTTCAAACATAATAAGGATGATTGCATTATGGATAAAAAATTCCTTTGTACATGCAAGCCTTTTAAGTTACAAGTAAGTTCAGTTGTCAGTGAAAAATTAGAGTAAATTCCTATTATATCTCTATCTTATTTTTAATTGTGATTTTTAAATGTAGAGCAGACAAACGGACTCGTCTCAGCCTAAATCATCGGATGTCGCAGAAGTTGATTCTCGGTATTGCCTTCATTATCATGCCTGTTTATGTGCCTTTGCAAGCGATGACAATCTCAGCTCTGAATTCGAATACTTCTTAATGTTAAACAATCAGATTTGCGGACGTAAGTAAAATATTTTTTCCGACAAATTTTTAACACATTTAAATACATGCATGCAATGCAACCGGTACTTGTAAATTAATGATACATGCGTGTATGAATTATAACAGCAACATTGCTGAGTCAATTGCATTTGGTGACGATTCCCCAAACTGCAACCGCTACAACCGTGGATGGTATTGACGCTAATCACATATCGGTGGAAATAATGCAGGAGAATATTTCTTTACTGGAAAGCATGGCTGCCGCCGATGACGCTACTTTGCACAATGTAAATATTACAGTTAGTTCGCTATCAAAAGTTCATTTCATATTTGTAAAATGTCTTGATGATTCTTTATAATAAGGTTCAAGGGCTTGAGGGAGTCTTAACTGATCAAATTATAGTCGCAAATGTTGATGACTCTTTAAGTTTTGGAGACGGCACAGGTTTAGAAGGTTTGGATGATGGAGATTCACAGGTTGGTATTGCCACAGTATACAATCAATGTGTTATTTATTCCACAAGATAATTGCTCATTATGCGAGTTTGTGTGTTCTATACAAAAAGAGCTACAGTTTAATCAACTCAATTTCGTTGCAGGTTTGCCAAATATTTGCCAGTACTCAAAACGCTATCCAACTGACTGGTGCGTACTCAACGTCAGAGAATGTTCACCAAACTGTTAACATTACTACCTCTGCTGTACTAACACCAATTAGTTGTGGCAAGAAACGGCGTCAAGGATCTGGCGAGACAATCATCGATATACCAACAATGTCGACTTCCCATCCACAACAGGCTCAGTTGTTTACGAGTAGTAGTAACTTTGAAAACGCAAATAGCAATAAAACAGGAGCTCCTAAGGTTTCCGGTAAAAGTTTACCCGACCCGACCAATCAGATAATGGATGTTTTTGATTTATGGCTGTCTGGAGTCAATGAAAGACTGAACGCTGCGATGAATTATCAGTTTTCTGAGAAACCTGATCCAGTGGTCTATTACATTTCAACGGTAAGTTTTTCTGTGATTATTATAATTACATTTCAGCAACAAAAACTTTCTCATTAATGGACATTGATTGTGTTTGTTTTAAGGAATATTTTGAGAAACTCAAAGAACGAATAACTTCTGGAGTAAAGAAGAAGAGACTGCCAAATCAAACTGTGATAATTTCTAGAACTGATAAACCACCTGCAGGCACCTTCACAAAACACGTGTGGAAAATTACCAACATTATCCACGTCTTGCAGATATTTCAAAATCAATTAGTAAGTTTTATTTTCCCCTAAAGTCTATAAAGTTTATAAAGTCAAGCTCTCTCTGTGAAATCATTTATCAGCACTGCGAATAAGAAATACGGTTTATTTTCAGATTCCGCTAAAAATCAGCCAGTATTTCATGAAAGGACCAAACGGTATGTTTGAGGAATGGTTACCTCCAAATGATACTGACCGCAAGAATCAACTCATAAAGCCGCATTTATATAGTACATATCTGAAAGTTGGTAAGTTTGAACTACCACAATGAATAATATGCCAGTGCAATGAAACTATCATTTTTTTTCAAGATCATGATTAAATGATTTTATTTGTGTTTTTTAGGAAAGCCCGAACCAAATACAACCGAAGTCATACCGTTTGTAATAGAATGGATACCTGATATTTTACCGCAGTCCAAGTTAGGGGAGCTTACTATAACTTTTGAGTTTGGTTGCAACGCTCCACGTGATGAAGCAATCAGTAACAAAATTGTAAGAAATACCCAACAAATGTGATTTACCAAAAAACACACTGTTCAAAATTTTATAATATGTTGAACTTCTAGCGAGTTTTATTCAGTAAAAAATCTTTTGCGAAAAAGTAGTTACAATTTAAAAAGACAAAAATTTATATGCAAATATACACATTTTTAAAATTACATTTTATAAGAACCATACCAACTTGATTCTCTTCAATAGTTAAAAAACCACCGCGAGATGATTATAAAAGACTTCACATTAGTAGCATGCGTTTGTAAACATCATCTGTGTTTATATCTAAGATCGAAGAATACTTATAATTCGCATATCGTAATAATATAAAAACTACATCACCGCGTTTCGGTAATGCTAATTTAATTTTAATTTTAAAAATCTTACTTTCGTTGCATACGAGCAAGAAATAAAGCACATGTCCAAAATACTACACTCCATGCAGCCGATGAGGCAAATCCTGGCCAGACCTTTGGATGTGTGATAGACCAAGCTCGAGAAAATATAGAACGCATAGCTTCGCAGGCCATAGTTTGGGGCAGAAAAATAGCAACTTTCCTAATCAACACTGGAATACTTTCAAGTGGCCAAACGACACCTTTAAAAAAAGTTATTACATTTTAGAGTTAGCATATATATAGTTCACTCTTTACGTCACAATGATAAGTTAATTCTTTACTCCCACTCACCTGACAGCAATAAATTTGGATAAAAACTTCCTAAGGCCATCTGAATTGCATTTCGTTCCTCAGTGCAAATACATGAGATTAAGAATCCTATTGATTAAACAAAACTAGTTAAGTTTCCATGAATTTTTGTACCAATGATAACACATGTTCATTTAGGAAATCTGATTACCGTATGCCATGCCGCATGTTCCTTGGACCAGTGTTAAAACTACTGCTGCGCCGATAGACCCTTCAATTTCCACGTGGAATACCCAAATCATCACTGCCAAAACTAACATCGTTTGACCCGCCATTATAACATACTGTGTCATTAAATGAGCTGTGATAATTTCTCCAGTTGTTACTCCAGCCACCTGTGTTCTCTGCATCATTCCTTCCTTTCGTTCCGTAATAAATGCAGAGCCGGTCAGTGCCACAGACATGAAAAATATAATACTGAGAAGAAAGAATTAAAGTCAATTTTCACCGTATTAAATGTTTGAAAGCTAATCGTCTGTATGTGTATTACCTGAGAATGATGCCCGGGGCCATAAATTCCCGAAAGCTTGAATCATTTCCACCATAAATTGGTACTGCAAACTATAATAGCCACGAATACATATAATATATATAAAATTGAACTAATGTTTTCACAAGACAATGGTATTATTGAGTACTATGGTATACAGCTAATTGAGTACTATTGTATTACCGAAGAAGGGGGCAAATCCAGTGTTTCGTTCATTCCGCAGTCAAATAGCATGTTGGTAGTAAACTTCTGAAAAGTTTTCGCCAGCGCGTGTTGAATAGTGTACGCTATTTGCTGACCTAATAGGGGAAAAAATTACTCGTAACTAATCTGCCTTTTTTGCTAAATGGATCATTACTTATAAAGAAATTTGTATACTTGTCATATCCAGATTTAGTTTGATATGTGTTCCTTGAAAGCCATCCTCATACAAAGAACTTCCCGTTTTGCCTGAGACACCCTTTTGAATCATCGCATCAGAAAAGTTCTTCGGAATCACCATAAATCCCCATATGTTACCTTGCTTTGCTTCATACAAAGCATCATCTTCACTTCCGTACGATATCTACAATAAAAAGAGAATAATTTTAGAAACATTTACGAGTCACCATTTCAACAATTTTACTGTGAATTAGTATTGCTCATATTGTACCATTTCCAGTGTCTGATTTGGGATTAATTTCAAAAAATTACAACTCATGTTCGAAATTGAGCACCCTGGGGTGATATGACACTCTGTAAAATTGTACACTTCATAATTGACAACTCCTAAAGGAAGGTTGGAAGGGTCACCTCCAATGGCGACACAAAAAAGTACAGCTTGTAAAGCCGGTAAAAGAAATATAAATAGAATAAACCTACACAAAATTGTAAAAATAAAACAATTAAATCATTTATTAACAATCAGTTCCACAAAACTTGGCCAACTTTTCATTGTGAAGCCTACCCTATATTTCTCCACATGACCAAGAAATTTTTCAAGAGCAATGCTTGCATCCTATCAAAAACGCCAACCATGTCACTGCAGCAATTAGATCGATAATTGCCAGTGCCAAATCCCTCCTCCTTTTGTCCCCACTTCTTTGTTGGTTTGGATTCGTTTTTAATTTTATCTTTCTTGTCCTTGGACACTGGTGTATCAATAAGATGTTCCACTGATGTATTAAAAACCGGGGCGATTGGGCTTGATAAAGCAGACTTGTTGTTATGGTTAGCGTTTTTCTCGTTTTCAAGTGCAACTACCGTGTTGCTATCCACGGATGCCTCTGTTTCCGCGGTGGATGCAGTTTCACTTGCGGAAGTGTTCTCAGTATCCTCGGAAACGTTGCTGCTTCTCATTGAGCTGCTAGTGGTAAGCACTGCACCATATTCATCGTGACTGTCCAGTTGACAAAGTTTGAAGAAGACGTCTTCCAACTTTGCACAATCAAATTCTTCCAGCAAATTTTGTGGCGAATCTTCTGCGAGAAGATGTCCATTGCGCATTAATCCAATCTGTATCATAAAAGAAAACAAGCAATTAAGCACATCAATTAACACTTTAATTAAGACATGTTAGAAATGAAAACAGTCTTTTTTACTCGGTGGGCTTCTGTGGCCTCCTCTATGTAGTGGGTGGTAATCACAACAGTGGTTTTTCGAGCTTCCACAAGCTCTTTAAGATGTTTCCAGATGCTGAAAATGTTGTAATTCAAAATATTTTCACTTGAGCTATGTTACACGTACTAAATATGTACATACATGAAGTTCTCTTAAGAAAACAAAAATATCTAACATCGTTTTAAATAGTGATTCAAACAACAAATTGGGGTAAAGCTATGTAACCTTGTGTGAAGTATGTCACGAAGGTCATATTGTGTCGAACAATTTTCAGGAAAGTAGTATAGGGGTAAATGGATACATAGACATTTTCAGTTGATTTCATTGAGCAATTTGGTACTCTCGAAATTGTAAGGCAATTAAAAGAACATTATTTTTATAGTTAAATCGATATGCATAAACTATTAGTATGTATTTATTGCACATTTATAGAAATCGTGCTTCAAAATATACGAGGCAATAAACTTCTATATATGATCATAATTATAACTTATACGAGTTGTAATTATGATCTTACATATTTTTCATGGCTTATTAAATGGTAAAGCATTTAAATCATAAACTGCGCACTGAATTTATTGTTACTTTCATTGATTCATTTGTTAATAAAACTTATGTAAACCGGATTTTAACAACTTTGCTCACCTTTTACGCAATAAAGGATCCACTCCAACCGTCTAACAAATATTCAAAAACAATTATTATTAGAAATACATAATAGGATTGTTCATGTATTTATGTATGCACACGCATTTTTGAGTCAAGCGTAATGAAAAGCCTGTCATAAATGAAAAGCATTTACTACAGAGCAATCACAGTGGTAGTCAAGGAAACGATATAAAAAACTATATAGCTTAACTGTCTACTAAAAATAGATTCATGTCATGTGTATAGTGTATAAATACTTCATGCATAGTTGATAGATGTTTTTGTTATCTTACCGGCTCATCCAAAATTAAAATTGGTGGTTCATGCAACAACGCTACAGCAAATGAAACGCGTCTTTGTTGTCCTCCACTGCGCCATAAAAGGGTTTAAAATTATATAAAACTTTACCCATCTCAAAGTTTTATGTTTTCTTTTCACATTTAGCACAATACTCTCATATAAGGTGAAGAGAAATCCTAATAAAATCATTCAGTCGTAAAATCAATTGCTTACCTTAAGCTGCGTATTGGACGATGGCTGGGTGGCAGGTGTAAAAATTTAATTAAGAACGTCATCCTGTCCACGATTTGAATATTACTCATGCCGTTTATCTTGCCGAAATACAGCATTGCTTCACGTATAGTAAACTCGCCATATAATGCGATCTCCTACAACATAAAAAATAGATGGTATAAATTTGTGTTTTATATAACCATTAAACAAACGTACCTATGCAACTATTTAAATTATTTCTAGAAAGATTTTTTTAAATGAAACTGTTTCTCACCTGAGGCATATATCCAACTTTATTACCAGGGATGCCACTTCCCTTGGTCCCTGGTTTGAACCCAAAAATTTTACATTCCCCTTGGTCAAGTTCATTCATTCCAACAATGCACGAGAGCAAAGTCGTTTTACCTGGAATGATTTCATAACAAATTAGGTACAAAATGTGACAACGGAAAACGTCATTCGGACTCCTTAAAGTGCTTAAATAGGTTTATTACAAAACGCTTACCACATCCACTTGATCCCAAAAGAGTGTAACTGTGAACCAAAAAGGTAAACATGTTGAAATCCCTTTAAAGCCATAAACTATTTGCGGTCATAAGCCATGCTGGCAAAAAATGGACTATCGAAAATACGCAACTTTACCAACTATTTGCAATTTGTAACACACTCATTCTAAAAACCCTTCATGAGGTTTGAAATACAAGTGCACTTGATGCATATTTGTTCATATTATTAAAATGGATGAATCATGAACATTGGCAGTGCAGTGTCATTGTTAGAATTAGGAGGCGCCTGCAATAGCAAAATCCCTGAGACAGACAATTGGTATAATCCGATTAAGGTTTATAAATAATTCCTACTCCTCAAAATATTGCGACACATATTCATTCTTTTTTTCTGCCAATGTTAAAAAAACACTGAAAAACTTTTTTATGAGTAATGCATTAAAAAGTTATTGAAAAACACTCAAATTGAAGGTAATCCTTCATCCTTTGCAAATAGTTTATATTGTACTTTCGTATTCTCTCGTACTATTTATATTTAGTAATGTGTCATGCATGATTTCCTAATAATTTATGTACTTACATGGTTCCTTCTTTAACCGTCAATGTCAAATCCGTTAAAACTTGTACTCCTTTTTCCGGCTTTCCATATCGCTTCCATGCATTCCGCACCGAAATGGCGTCACGTCTATTATCTTGTAAATCCATCTTATCCCTCTCCTCTCTCGAGTCAGGAATTGGTAACGGTAACTGCCTAATTATTACTGGTTCCGTTCCAAAGTTATTGCTTATGAAACTGAAAAAATAATTATATCAAAACAAATGATAAGTTAATGAGTACTTTGTCATTATCACTATTTTACCCCTAAAAAATTCATGCACATGTTTTTCAACAATTAAATAATAAGAATAACGAATATCATTTTAAATCAGGTCAACCGTAAATACACTGAAGAGTCAAACGGCAATTCCGACGAGGGAGTGACAAATTTAAATTTGTTTTTGAAATTTAACTGGGACAAGCTTAACGTCCTCATGGTGAAGGAGAGAGGTACGCACGTTGTTCGAAAAAAAACTTAAAGGTTTCAAATATAAATTAAAGCTAGGTCACTTTTTATGAAAAAAGGAACGCGTCACTTGAATAACTTTGCATGCTGAATAGTTATTATCTCTGCTTGCATAAAACACAAGGATCATGAGAGTGGTTTCCAACAAATACGTCGAGCGTCGATACTCGATACTACTTTTTTTGAAGTCTTCTTCGTTTTGGCAAACGATATCCGCAACAAAAAATGGTAGTCACAAAAAAGACCTCTGTGAACAACTGAACAGGTTTGTAATTTTTGAATGGAAGCAATAAATGACTTCGAAAAAAAAACTTTCAAATAACCACTTCTGCAGGATCCCATTTAACTATTTATAATGTGCCTCATTCAGCTTCTCAGCTATGACTGATGTCATGTCGCCTTTAAAATGTCTACTATAGTGTTATGTCGTCGAAGGGTTCACTTCATTAGTCAAAATGCAGCAACACAGCAGGAAAAGTGAAATGGGTAACCGATAATGATAAAATTACAATTTCAATTTTTAATGGAGGAGAATGATATGGCACATTGTTTTGACCATCGCCATCGCGCAGTTTTGCTGCACTAGAAGCAAACCACAACGACAACGACTCAATAAACAACAGAGATAGGGTATTCCCTTGTTAAAATGGTGACGACCAAGGGATATGAAATAGTACTACTAACATACTGACTGACTGAACTAACTATTTCTATCATCATCGGTCAAGATGAATGAAGGAACGTGACAATGATGAGCAAAACTATGTGATTGTTATAATTTGTCAGCATATTTTGTATTATAACAATGAGGCAAACGTCAACGACACACGACATCCAAAAAAAATTGTTCTGATATTGCCAAAATGATTAAAAAGATTCAATTGTGTGTACGCTTGGCCGTTTGTACAAAAGATTAAAACAGTCAAACGGATTAAAGTTACATAGGTGATGGGTGAAGGTGTGTGTGATGAGTAATCTATGAATTCCCATAAAAAAATTAATTTATTCCGTGCACTAGTGCAAGGCTTCTGCTTAGGTTGATGTTTGGTGTACTAACATTCAGACATTGCGTTTTTGACCCTTCCGGATTAAAATATGTGGTCATCGATGTTATTACATTATGGCTTTTTTGGGTATTTAAGCTTCTATTATTTTCAGACTAGAACATGTGCACCAATTATTATGCAACAAATTTTTTAGCCTCTTTTATCCCATTTTATAAGCTTTTTTACATACAGGAATGGGTCTCCTCAACAATTGCATAATGTCAATCATAAGACGCTGCTGAGTAAACCGTTTCACTACATATACACAAACAGCAAAAACTTTAAAAGGTGAAGTTGATAACTAGCAGTACGTACGTTTTTTGTGTATAAGCAGAAAAAACTTTGCCGAGACGAGACGAGTTGCGCAGCGTGTCGCGGTTCTTACCACTGTGATATCCCAAGCGATACTGAAGACAATTAACAATGTACACGGATTCGAAAAATCTGCACTGTACTCACTCCTGGTTTGGTTGGCTAAATTGGCTAAATTGGTAAAGCACCAGCAGAAGCACCATCACCACTAAAGTAGCCACAAAGAGATAGACGATAGGGCATAGCGTACAAGAACTGACAAAATATCACTATCGTTTGGCGATTTGAGTATTTATTTGACAGAGATGCTAATGATGACTACGTTGGACGAATGCTCACCTTAAGAAATAGGAAAAGGTGTGGAGTAACTAAATTTTTTAAGGATGGAGAAAAGTGCCGCACTGTTCAGTTGAAAACTATTTTATGTTTTATTCAAGGATTTTTGTTGCAATTTCAACAGGGACTTTCGAACAGAATTGCGTTGCGTAAGGTATAAAATTATCAAGGTCTTTTCAAGCCAGGGGAGATTTTTGTCTCAAAGTACCCCAGGGATCGGTGAAAAGGAAAACCAAGCAACTTTGCTTTAACGCAAGCTTATTTTTTCTTTGGGGTTTTGCAATTATTTGTTTAAAAACATTTTAACGCTTGACCCCAGGTGTGAACCTTGATTTTAGGGGACCGAACTATTTCTTAAATAATATGTAGTGCGTGTAGACGTCTACTTTACTTACAATTTATGATGTCTTGTAAGGAGTAGATAGCTTAAGCTGAAGGATTTACTGGACGTTCCGGTATCAGAAGAGTGAATGAGAAATTTTCACTAATACTGATAAACTGTGTGTTATTATTGGCCCCTTATAAGTGGCAGGAGTTTTTTTTTTCGTTTTCAAAGCTGTTGTACCAAACAACAGTTGTACTATATTTGAATAAGCTGCAACAGATATCATTGTAGAAGCTTCCCACAGCTTCTAACATCTTGATCGCTCATCTTGCATAAATTTTTAGTAGATTCTTGAAAGGAAGAGATGACAGCCATTTGATGTAGTTATAAAAATGCTGTCATGTTTGCGTTTCTTTTTAGTCTAATTTGTTAGATGGGACATTATGAATATTATATCGTTAGCCGTTACTTCTTTTTTCTCTTGATCTGTTATTTTACTTGCCGATGCTGATCAAAAATTGCATACAGAAGAGATCATGCATGCTGTCATGTTTTTAGTTGTAGTTAGCTATTTACATATAGAAATATCTATATTCATAGTGCGTCTGCCAATAATGAACAATAAGTAATAAAATATTTTACATGAATCATATATAAAAAGACAAAATGATGATTTATTTGGATCAGTTACACAAATGCGAAGTCTTAAATGTACAGAGTTAAAATGTAAATGACATTAATATATATATAGATAAGCATGTCGCAATGCTAAAATGACTGTAAAATTGACTGTAAATGATTTATACATTAGTTAAATTGTAAAAAGACAAAATTTTATGGGTTTATAGTGGCCTTACTGATTTACACATTTATATTCATTACCTTCTCAAAAATATTAGATGGGATATTTGCTTGAAAATATGAACCAAAATGGTCCATGACCTACTTAGTTTCCCACATGCACTTCCTGTTTGAAAATGTCCCCTTTGACTTCATCAACTGGGAGATTAATATGTTGATATTCCTTGAGCCCTGGACCGTAGTCAGTGGATGCATCCCCTTGACCTCGAAGAATCCATTTGGTTGTCAACAAGCCTTCAACGCCGACTGGTCCACGAGCGTGAATTCTTCCGGTGCTGATTCCAACTTCAGCTCCAAGTCCAAAACGGTAGCCGTCAGCAAATCGAGTAGAAGCATTATGGAATACACAAGCTGAATCTACACGCTTCAGGAATTCCTTGGCCGTTTTGTCTGCAATAAATGAATTTAGATAATAATTTAAATCATGTTTATGCTACCAATCATTTTATTGAAAGCGACATTTAAAAATGTGTAAATTACCATTTTCTGTAATGATGCTGTCAGTGTGGGATGATCCATATGTATTACAGTGCTCAATGGCTCCAAGAACATCAGACACGATCTCAATTGTGACAGCCAAACGACTGTATTCTGTTCGAAGAGATTTGGCTGGTGGTGGTCCAAAAGTAAGCTCCTTGGAGAGGGTGGGTCCAGCAAAAATGTCCACCTATTTCAAATGAAAAGGCAGTGTAAGCTCCTGATGTCAACAAATGAATTCATGATCAGTGAAAGACAAATATTGCATACCTTCTGAGATTTTAGCATGTCACAAAGATTTGCAAAGAAATTTCGCTTGCCAAGAAGATTCCTGTGTAAAAGAATAGTTTCCGCAGCGTTGCAAGCAGCTGGATAGCTACACTTGGAATCTTTCACTGCAAAATACAAAAAAATTATATTAAGCATTTAAATCGAAGAATTGTTGATGGAATAGGTCTTTTGGATTGATTAACTTTTCTTACCAATATGAAGGGCCTTGTCCAAGTCGGCTTCTGTATCAATGTATACGTGGCAGATACCCTCAGCATGACCCAAAACTGGAACCCCTTGGGCTTGTGCCGTTACTTGCCTAACTAGCTGGTTAGATCCACGAGGAATGATCAGGTCAACCATGCCCAAAGTGATGATTTCAGCAACATCTTCCCTGGATGTTACCATTTGAATGGCATTCTGACAACCGTGGAGCAACAATGCTTCCGAGACAACAGACATCAGTGCGTTATTTGTGTGTACTGCTTCACTTCCACCCTTTAAGACCAAGCCGTTTCCGGAGGCGATCGCAAGGGATGCAATCTGTTAGTCAAAAAAGAAGAAATTTCCTTAGCATTATGACAATGATTCATAATTTCTGAAATAAAACAAAGCTGAAAAGTTTACCTGAGGAAGACAGTCTGGTCTAGCTTCAAAAATAACCATAAGTAAACCGATTGGGACTGTAACTTGTTGAAGCTCCAATCCGTTAGCAAGCAAGGTCCTTCTCAATGTCCTCCCTACAATGTCGGTGGAATCTTGAGCCAATTGCTTCAATCCTGCAAAAAATCATAAAAATCATTACATATTTCACACACTTGAATCTCAATCCCACACACCTGTATATCCCTTAACTTGAATACATGCCCTCTGCAAAAGATTATTTACCTGAAGCTAAGCTAGCAATTTTAGCATCAGTGAGTTTTAATCGGTCAATAATGGCAGGTTCAACCTTGTCGACTTCCGCTTG
Source organism: Entomobrya multifasciata (assembly GCA_034693345.1). Lineage (NCBI taxonomy): Eukaryota > Metazoa > Arthropoda > Collembola > Entomobryomorpha > Entomobryidae > Entomobrya > Entomobrya multifasciata. The sequence goes on along the minus strand of JAQFXM010001513.1, from coordinate 14,040 downwards.
TTCCAAGTCACGCTGATTGGCAAGCATAATATCCGCAGTTTTTGATACCAATAAATCCGCAACTGCCTCAATTATTTCAGATCTCTGTGGTCCCGTCAAGCCCTCCAATTGCCTTCCTCCATGTTTAGCTGTACAAAAAAAACGTTTTATTTAGATTTATGCTTATGTTTGTTTTTCACATAATAAATGTACGAGGTTCATTTTTACTTACCAACTTCAGCTACGGATTCAGGAGATCTGGTACCCATGGCTTGTGTGGTAAAGAGAGTTCCCAGCCTTCTTCCTTGCATGACAGTTGTCAAAGCTCCTTCCCTGGATCCATTACAAATAACCACTGGGATTCCTTGATTAAGGGCCCAAGTAGCTGCTGAAACCTGGAGATACGGGTACTTAATATCGAATGAACAAAAACTTAATCAAGGAGGTATTCACCTCACAGGTTCTTTTCTCACTCCACCCCATTCCAAATGAGAAGCTTCAACTAATACAAAGAAGCAGCTAATTCCTGTCAAATGTTAGATCACTAGCAATATCATAATGTTATATGCATCTACAACTTACGTACTTTTACAAGCTATTGGAGGACAGTTTGACAAACAAGTCAAATTACGTTACGCATAGCCACAAACAAATAAATACATAGCTCGTCTTTTTATTCCTAATACATACCTTAGACTGCATACCACCAGTACCAACACGAGACCTGGTACCGAATTTCACTCCTTCGGTCATCGCTGGGCAGTAGGTGTGCAACAATCGGGAGCCATCCAAACCGGGTGGCCCAGTGTACACACCTTCAACATCGGACATGAGCACCATGAGATCTGCTCTGATTTCTGCTGACAATAACGCTGCAAGACTGTCATTGTCGTTGACAGTGATATCCTGTCAAAGTTTGATTTTAAAAAAATAGTTGAGAATCAACCAGACTTTGATAAATATTTTGATTGATTTTTCTACAAGAGAATGACTTACGCCTTCTAACGCATCATATACTTGTGGTGGGGCTGCGACGGCATCGTTTGTGTTGACAATTGGTACAATGTTCAGTGCAAGAAGCTCTGACATTGTTTGGAAAAGATGACGTCTTGTGTACTCATCAGCAAAGTCTGCTTTCGTTACCAGAACCTAAACATTTTCAGAAAAAATAACGATTGAAGGAATCATCAATTTCATTCACTCTTCCAAGGTCATACAAAATTTATTGAAATAATTTTTTGAATTTACGCACCTGAGCGATGCGAACACCATACTGAGCAAACATAGCCTCATACAATGACATCAAACCAGATTGGCCCACGGCCGCTGCTGCACGTGGTTCCAGAACGACTTTATTCCCCTGTAAAATTACCAGCGTACCAGATAATTCTAACATTAGTTACGATTTTGACTCATTGTTATAAAAAATAATGTAAAGAGTTAAACTACAGAATGCGATTCATGCGTCAAGCTATTGGATAATATTTTCATAAGGTAGTACGAAAAGTAATTGGTATGCAAAGTGGGTCCTCCTGGTCAAATTATCAGGCAAATATTAATTGAGAATTTTTATACCAGCTCGTGAATGTAGAAATAGATTACTGTTGTGCATTGATGGTAGGTGTTACGCATAAAGCAATAGATAGCAAGCGTAATCGAGAGAAAGCGAAGCATATGGGGAGAAATGAGACATGAACTAACACTATCGATAATATCGATATTTATCTAAGAGTTATTAGGGAAAAGCCAGTAAAACAGAAGAATACCGGAAGACTAATCATAATCAAGTAAATATAATAGTTATTATATATTTTTTATAATTTGTATGAAAATATTAGAAAAATAGTTAAATACGACGTATTTTACAACTGACAGAGATTTTCCATAAGAGAACGTAAAGAAGTGTGCAGATTCGAGAGAGAAAAAAGTTGACAACATTTTAGTAGAGAATAGTCAAAGATGAGAGGAATATGTTTAATTTTGATATAAGGAAGAGGAATAAGGATAAGTGTGTAAAGCAAAAACAAGTAAAGTTCTATACTGGGCTCACGTGGACAGAGTGATCCTGGGAGTGCAACGTCTGCCTCATAGACATAGACATGACCAGTTCTTGAGCCAGTTTTTGTTTTCCAAACGCAACCGCACCGCTTGTCACCATAATCATATCTCGTCCAGCATTTTGTAGAGAAGCCACCTTAATTAATTAAGCAAATAAAAATAGATAATTAAATTAGAGACACTTTTTTACTGAGGAAAACTCGAATGAAATCATTCTACCACTTTAAAAAAGAAATGAACAAAGAACACTTACTTGCTCAACAAGTGACGCCACTCTACCCAGAGCCAACCCACAGTTATCCTCTCGTGTCAAAACAGCGCTGCCAACTTTTACAACAATCCTTCGAGCTCCAGATAGCTCAGACCTGGAAGTCAATCCAACCTTGCCACCATTTCCACCGAATCCACTATTTCCGTTGGTTCCAACAAGTGGATATTGAAGGTCGTATCGACATGATGATGTTGCTATGCTTCTATAGCCAACCTATTTAAAAATCAATGAATAAAATCATTTTCTTAGTTAACTTCCCTACTAACAACTTTTACTACTTTATTACAAGGGCATCATGAGAAACTAGAGAAATAAAACACCCTTTTCGCCTTACATTTCTGAAAGGTAGCTTTGGCGTGGAATGTGGCCGCCTCACCAAACACCGTGTGTTTGGTATCAATTGAAATATCGTTGGAATAGCTCGAGATCGCATTTTTACTTCTTTCAATTTCACCTGATACTAATAAAATCGGTATAGTCAAAAGTATAAAATATTGAAACGAAAATTTCAGTCATAAAACTTGAATATCAATTTATTTAACTGTACACTCGTCAAATTAAAATCATTAAAAAAATATTTGTGTGCGCAGTAGCGAAAAAACTGCTGGTACTACAATCAACACTTATAAGCGAATGATTTGTTTTCTCTTGTTGCCTTGTTCAACACTCGTCGACAACATGCAATACCGTCCTCTTCAGTGTCAGGGACATCAAGGACTGTCAAGAGTTCACAATCTAAGGTCGTCTTTAATGAGACTTCTTTTGCCTGGTCGTGTGTTATGTGTGTGAAAAAAAGAGACAACGATGATAACATAGAGAGTCTAGTAATTTTTGCGTTCCATCCATCGCCCATTAAAAGTACATACATAATGCATTGTATTTAAAGTTATATTGATCGGTGACAACTTTATAATATGTGTATAAGGAAAAAATAGGAAACCAATCACCACCAATTTAGATTTACACACACACAGTTTTTTTCAGTAAAATATTTGTACCTAACATCATCATCATCATGATCAGCTTCTCTTGCAGGCATCATATCGTATCAGTTGATGGAACTGGATCAGTATTCTGTTTTACATGACATGAGTTTGAGTAGTTGTCGTTGTTTTCAGATTGCTGTTAAATGGACAGAGAGATGGCTTGTGAAATGTGAATAGTGAATACTATAAGCAATAAATGTGTACATATTTTTATAAGTGCCTATATGTTTTTGCTTTAAATTTACATTTCTAATTATAAACTGGGGAAAATGGATTTACTAAACTACCGAAAGTAAAATGCAGATAGAGATGAGAGACTTCTTTATAAGCTAGAAGAAATGCATGAAAAAGTATGGTATTGCAGATTGTTTTGACGAATGTAAATGTAAGCCTTAAAATGTACATTTTTGACCATTATCCGGTGGAAACCGAAGTTTTCGACATGCGATACCTGGTAAAGTTAATTTTTACAGATGGACTAACAGACAAACCTACTATGAGTCATACAAGTATGAAATGTCTGGGATTTTAGAGAACGGTATCGCTCATAAAGGAGTCCATGTCTACTAGTTTGAATATTAGATGCATGTATGCCGTGAAAATTTTTCGGATAGTGAAGAGACATGGGTTTAAAAAATTCCAGATGCGAACTGGCTATTTCTTATGGAATACTATTTTGGACAGCGGTCAAAAATTTGAAGGGACTACCTATTTGCAGTTGGATGCAACGGTATTGCATGAATGTAATGCAGTAAGGAATGGTATGAATACAAAGAGATAAGCAAAACCTGAAATTATCTTATAAGTTCTGTGAATGCCTACTTGCATTTGCTAGTTGCATGCTGATATGCATGAAAATAAAAATTTGTAGGTAAGTAGCCTGACTGATGTCAAAGCAAACCTGGTCTAAATTATATAAACCTCGCGTCCTGTTTATACGTTAAAATGCCGCCACTAATCTCTTATTCGCTGATTTTGAAACATCAATTTTTGTGCGCATTTTTTACCATTTTTGCGCAAGGCTATAATTCTAAAGAGTCAGTGATTATGTTCACATGTAGATATTTAACAAGCGAAATTAATGAAATCTTTTATCAAAAATATTAAATAAACAATATAATCAATTTCACATTCACGGTCACGACGGGAGGTGAGCCTCTATCTTGTTATTACTTAAGTCCATACAATCCCAGGTTTAAATTAAAATCATGGGTTGCGATTGGTTGACATTCATTTAACAAGATGGGTATGGAATTTTTGCGGGCGTCTGTGTCTCTGCAGAAAGCTGGCAACGAGTATAAATTCTTATTACGAATTAGATCCGTGTTGATTTAATTGTAAAATCCAACATTTTAACATTGAAACATGAAACGTTAGAGAGGACATCAGAGGCGTTTTGTAGGTAATATATAGAGCAGCGTTTCGCCTTAAACTGCACACTACTAGTAACAAGGAGAAGCAAGCGCATAAATGACGCCGTTGTACTTGAAGTCATTGGCTATATTTACCCACGATTTTCATGATTAATCATAAACTTAAGAATAATAGGAGATACTGTAGAGGTTTGAAAGTCTTTAAATCAACACGACCACTGTCTGTAACCATTTCCAGTTTGTGGTCGAATTACCTATTTAGACTGGTGCAGAATGAATGAAGCATAAACTTCAACAGATTTGATATGTATATTGCTCTGAATCAAGATCAAGTTTGGAATCGAGTCAATAATCGAGAGCTAATTGTCATTTATATACCGTAAGCATATATTATATGCATTTTAGTATACTTATCATATTCACCACATCATTGATATGTGTGCACAATATTAAAGATATGTGTTTTATATAAGAGCGTAAAGGTGTTTTTGACATGTTATATGATAGTGGCGCACAGAATGCTTCAGCTTCATTCAGTTTCAGTCGGTTCGCAATGACGAGTGAATCTGATTTGATGATTAGAGTAAAAATAGAGTTTAGTTCAGACGTATCTTCAATGAACTTTGAGTTTTTAGGAAGAACACGTCCAATGCGGATGCAATGAATGAATCCCAGCCACATATGTATGTGTTCTAGGTAATTAAACTAAATCAAATTATTAAAAGGAATCTTTGCTGTTGTGGTGATTCAAGCCCAACGAAAGCACGTCATTTAAATTAACAGACTTAATTTAATTTGAAAATGCTTACTATGAAAAGGTTTGCATACTATATACTTATGGGTTAGCACGTACCATTTCAAATCTCCAGTAATTATTTAGAAGGTTCTAATGCTATTACAAACATACACTCTTTTAGGAAAATCACAGAAAATTTTACAATTTATACTTGTGAATGCATCGTATGTGAATTCCCTATGCTAAAGTATATTTAAATCTGATGGATAATTACAAAATTTCTTTTTATCATTCATTTCATATCACCACTTACTAACTTACTACTTACATAAAAATGACGTGAAGTATAATGATATTATATGTGCTTTTATTTCCATGACATGCTCTTTTCTAAAGTCAAGTATTCATAGATTTTGCTAATAGTTAGGTAGATACATACATACGTCAGAAAAGGGGTAAAGTTAATTCGAAGCTTTTAATTTGTTTGAATACGTCAAAAATATACATTGGGTGGACAGCTATCATAACATTGCTGAAACTCCGAGAATAAATATTATGTACCTATTTGCCAATTTCTATGCACCTTGTAAAATGAAATGCGAACTTGAGAAATATCTGATTAGATGGCATATGTCATGTCACTTAAGTATTATGATTCTGTCAGTTATTATTTCACATGAAAGCGAAGCGAACAAACAACAATATTAAACATTGCCAACTTCAAAGCTTTGATAACAACGCTCGTCTCTGATAACATGATCATTTATTGCTGTATTGAAGAATCCGATTTCCTGATTAATAAATTAAGTTGTGACCAGACAACAACATGCGACCTTCAAAAGTTAAAATACTTACATATCAATACAAAATCAATGTTAAATAGCCATTACATACTGAACTGTAAACCCACATAAAATTGTGCATTAATAAGTGGATTCCAAATTCATAAGGTTCACTGAGATTATATACATTATCAGGTACTTGTACCGTAGTTGATTGTATAGTGGGCATTGGTTTTGGTGCACATTATAACATATTTAATTGCTCAAAAGTACTTATGAGAAGACCGTTTTCGTCATATTGTTCGTAGTCTCATTTTATTCATTTTGTAACGAAATCGATTGAGTTGAGATCGGTTGCGAAAATATCATAAATATCACACCACTACTTTTACTGCACTTCATAACATTGGGAAAGTCAAACAAAAATTAAACCTATTCATGATGATATACTGCCAACGACCGTTTTAAATTTAATCTGCAAAAATAAATTAGTATGTGCATGGCCTCTTGATTTTTGTGAACTAATCGATTAACCCTTAAATCTTACCTAATTAACTCATATTTAAAACAAGAACTAAAACAGACGCCAGTCCTTTGTATTAAATGAAATACCAACGCAACTCAACTTACGTACGACGACTAAGGAATAAATCATTCAGTTGCACATCATAACGAGGCGATTAATATACCACGTCATAGTTACAATTATAGAAAGGCAAATTATGAAAAAAATGCAAGGTGAAGGAAAGCCATTTGATTAGAAAATAAGAGTTTTTACTGTTTAAAAAATGATTCGTGAAGAAAGATGATTCACTTTAAGATAACAATTTGGTTGAAGCTTTTTAGACTGGACATCAAAGTAGCTAGCTTTTATTAATGTGTATGAAAATGTACAATATTCAATCAATGTAACTAATGTCATAAAACTGTGGCGGGTACTGGTACTACTACTACATGGAAGAGGCATATAATATTTAACATTAAATAAAAATGGGCCCACAAATGTAATATATTGCATTCTAACATGGGTGCACTTAATGCGTATGTCAAAACGTTATGTAGATAATACAACAAAAAGCAGATATTTTTGGCAGTGTTGTTGACATGACTATAACTTATATAAGCACACATAGTAAGTTGTATGTATTGTATTATTTCTTGATAAACTTAAAGTTAAACATCTTTTCATTGTTCCTCAGAAATACTAACTTTCACCAGAATTTGTTGGTGAGTGGGATCCTCGATAGTGAGAGATTAAAACAGTGGCGGCAGTGCTCCTTGTCACACCCTGCGAGTTTGTAGCAACGCAGTAATAGGTTCCTTGACGTTCGCTAGTAACTGCAATTATCTGGATCCAACTTGTACTCATTGTTTGTTCAGGTCCTCCACGCACAGTCACCACCACACTAGAGTCATCACCTTAAATATGACAAAAGTCAAATACGTTATTTTAAAGTTCATAATGCTATTACTATGCAGAGCAATCAATAAAAATCTACAAACTAAACAAATTAGAAGCCATTTAATTATCAATGCGTTTTGTAAAATGTTTAAAATAAGTAAAATACTACAAAAACTATGATGTCACTGTATGAGATGCCATGAATGAAATGCAATGTACACAGTAAGTACGCATTTACCGGAACAATGTATAAGGTCATGGTTGTTAAATGCTTTCGGTTTTGGCAAATATTCTTGTTCTACTATAGTAAATCACTAAATACCCTAATTCTAAATTCTAAAGCCAATTCTAAAGAAAATATATTCTACCTAGAAAATTTAGGAACGAATATTCGAGACTAAAACGATAGAAAATTATGTGCTGTGTGAAAGCTCATTCAAATGTTGATGCATCTTACTTAAGTACCAGTTGCAATACTAACAATAAAAATCAATCGGAAAATTTTATAAAAATGCTTCGTCGTTTGTCTATCTGCTTTTCGTTTAAGATTTTCATGAGTCATGCAGCCTTGTAAGTTGTAACGTACGTGCTTAGCCTGACTGAAAATCCCTACCAAAAATAGATGATCATTGAACTTAAGTGCTCCGTCTCAGTCCGGTGAACCCTGTAAAAAACGTCCTCACAGAAATGAAGTCATTCATAGTCACCAGTCAATCACATTTGTATAAACACATAGCATACATGCATTCATGATTGATGTTATCAGCTATGGCTGATGTAAATATGTACTCTTTTGTTGTGATCTTGATAACACATAAACGATGAAATGCAAAAAATGCCATTGTTTAATTTTGTGAAGATGGAACATAGGGATATTGAAATACATTACACTACACATGCAAATAAAAACAGAATTATCGTCAGCTCGTTAAAAAGTGAGCACTACACAGCTTCACTTTCACATCTTTCAAAATTGTTATGTTTGGTGTTTGGTGAAGTAACTGAGAATCTGACTGAGTCTGAGTTCTACCTGACTAATGATTTTATCACATCACTTATCACATGAATACAATAAAACATGCATATCTCTTCAACATATTTCGTAAGTGCATTTCAGAAAAACAAACATAACAGACAAACATTAAATTTAGGTAGCTTTTGTATAAGTATAATTTTACCTGGCAATATTTTTGGAGGACCACTTGATCCATGAACTAAAAACTCCCAATGAATTACAGGACCTAATTGATTCAGAATGACAGTAATTTTTTTTGCTCCAAATGTAAAAAAAATATAAACCTTAAGCATTTTTGCAAGAAAATTACTTGGAAATCCCTTCACTTCGCAGGATAAGGATGCATCTTCGGATTCAGCTACAGTAACGTTCTCAATTGAGGTCGGTATCCATGGGGCTATGTGAGACATGCGTAGAAGAAATGCATAATGAATCATCGGTATTTACTTCATAATAATATTGAATGCGCTAGTGCATTCCTTGTTAATCTTTCTAAAAAACATTCTTAGTTAATTGTTTTAGAAAAATTAACAAGGAAAAAACTGGAATATCATATTTGAATTTTTTTGTTATATTACTTGAAACGCATGGGCCCCAAGCCGCAATGGACAATTCAGGAGTGGTATAGGCAGCTTCACGAAGTTTGCATTCGCTGTTGTATGTTTGGTTATCATTTCCACAAACCAAACGACGATCCCGACACTCACAAAGAGCTTCTCGCGGTTCCTACATATTAGCATGAAGAACAAAAATTATTCTAATTGCGGACTCTACTATTTTATTTACTTCACCTTCACCATACATTGCATGATATGATGCTGAAACCTGCAAAAATACTTAAACTAACAAATTATAACTTTTAACTGCATACATTCACATCCAAGTCTTTCCTCAAGATGCAGTCAAGTCCAGTACCACATATTCCAATATCCGTGCCATAAGGCAAATTTGGAATCGATGCATTATAGCATCTGTTGCCCTCTCCACTTCCACAAATGAAACAACAAGAGCACCTGTCTAAAACCTAATAGCCCAGCAATTAACCACAATTAAGAAAAATAAATCTTCCAGGTGTACGTTAATCAAAATTATGTATGCATGTTACCAGTCCTGATTGACAACTCTTTTCCGTTAGGCTTTTACAAGATGTTGTATCACATTCCCCACATCCCGCTGGGAGAGGAGTATTACTGTCTCGTGGAGGCCTGTCCGATCTCGAACTTGATTTCCCTAATTTCTTTGATTTTGGCTTGGGCGTTGTCGTTGAAGTAGCTTCACCATTACCTGCGGTATCATCCTCAGTGTTCCCTTCCACCGGTGTTTCAATTACATCAACAGTAGGAGTACTTGTGCTTTCCGCATTTCTATATCTTTTTCGCGCTGATAACGACTTGGCTCTGAGCCGTTGACGGGATGTTTGAGAGCTGGATACTGTATCTCCAAACACCAGTCCGAAGATAACGGCAATAATTAAAATAGTAAAAGTAACCGACACAATTTTTGCCATTTTTCTACTTGAGTATGAAAATCGTGTAGGTGCAGCACAAGAGGTAGATGAATTTATTGTCGAAGGACGAACGGATGGATGTTGCTGCTGAGTCGCTGGTGACACAAAAGTCAATGAGCCACTGTGCCAAGAAGATTTCTTCCAGCTTTCCATAACTTAACTTTTATTCTTTGACTTTTTTAACCCCATTAATCACTTGCGCCACATTTTTCCTGCAAGGCACATAGTTCACTTTGTTGGATACAATATACAATGATTTGCAGTTTGTTTGAGTCTTGGAAGGAAAAAAATCGATCTCTGAGCTGGAGTTTCTTGGAGCATTGCAATAAAACAGAAGACGGATTTAGGGGCTACACTGCATTCATATATATTATTTTTAACGGAAGTATGAGAACTAAAAGTCATGTCATAAATAAACAAAGCTATTGCATAAAGGTTTCTTTTAAACCTTCGGTATCGGTTCAGGCAATAAAAATTGTTTACATAAAGATGAAAGAGAAAATCTTGTAGAACGACAATGAGTGCAAATGTCTGTCATTTTAGATTCACGGAGATGTACGATTTGTTTATTTTTCTTTACTAAAAAGCTATGACCTCTCGGGAACAAGCAGCTTTTGCTCTTCATTTTATTGCCGTTTTTAAAATAGCCTATTTCAAGATTGAATATGTCGTATTATGAAATGGAAGGAAAATTCAGAGATTAATGATAATAAGTTTAATTAAAATGCTTCAATGTCTTAGCAGCAAATTGGTAGGAACAGGAAGTGGAAAAAATATGAGATAACGCCTGAATGAAGGACAACTGCAATTTATGAAAATTTGTACATTTTCAAGTTTGAAGTTTAACAATTACCCAGCAAAGATCGAAATCAATACATAATATTTATTCTAATACATACACAACCAATACACATAGATCAAATAACAATATTTTCCCTGTACCAAACTATATAATGACGAGTAAGATTTCTGATTTAAAAATAGAGAGCAGTTCATTATTTGTTATTCTGACTCCTGACAAATATACTTACATAAGCGTACATTTATGTAACTTGATATTTCAATATTTTGCATGCAGGGATTTTTTTTGCACTATTTATTCTGTATTCCATAAAAATATACAACGATCAGTCTGCTCTTTTTTTTGTATCTTTCTAACTATATGATGTAAAATAATAATATTATCACGAATGATGGAATCTTATAATTTGTTCTTTTGCGAAGAAAGGTTCAGTGACCCATCAACAGAAAATCCTCTTTCATCTGCTCATCAGACGAGATCATAAAAACAAACCTAATTTTGTTGATCGTCTAGGTTAAATTTCTTTCTGTTGTAAATATTGCTAATTTTAGTACATGTAAAATAAAATATTTTTAGCAGTTATTACTACTTACAATAGCAATAGTCAACGTAACTATTTTTTATCTCTGAAAAATACAAATTCTTTCCAAGAAACGGATGCTGGGAATTACATACGTTATTTGTATTAACATACACACTAAACGAGTAGTGAAAATCCTTTACAAATAATTCCAAAATGAATTATTATAAATTATTATTGATTTTTCCGCCCCTATTCCTAGTTAATTATTTAACTGCATCTTTTAGTAGACTGATCGCTTTTGACACAGCTTAGTTGGTGAAACATAAAGTTATTGAATAAAGAATTAACATAAAAAGTCATTCAAACACTATATTGAACATTTATCGATGTACCTTGATTTAGCCATTCATCCAAACATTATCATTAAAAATATTTAGATCGTGAATCTTATCAACCTCATAAAGTTGAAGATCATGGTATGATTGTAATTAAAACCAAAATACTGATACACATAATTCAACTCAAATCAACGGAAAATTACTTAAATTACATCTTAACTAAAGTTTGAACATTTTGTCCGGAAACAGCGTTAACTGACATATATTTTTAGTATAGTCCATTCATCGCTGTTCACTTGGGGCAAGGTGCTTTCAGCAGCTTTGTCCAACACCTTCTTCGAAAACAAAGATTTTGCCTTCGATAACGGCCAGCTTTTTTCTTCGAATGTTGCTTTTCTGGGAAAATACATTTGTACATCAGTAAGCGCGACAACATCCAACGTTGGCTTTGCCAAAATTTCCATCTTTACACATTGAATCCGACAACAAACTTTTAAGTAGGCAAGGGGCCATCCTTCAAGCAACTGCACAAATTTAAAGAATATAATGTACGGGGATTAAAGCAGTCTTGAGAGAATGTTATAAAATCATTGAAAAAAATTATAACTTAAACGCGATAATACTGTTAAGCATACGCCTACCTGGACTTTATCCTTTAGAGAATCTATAGGATTAAAATAGAAACTAGGTATTAAGACATCATCCGTAGCAGCGTACGGCAGCAACGTTTTCCCCCCATTTACTTTCACAAATCCACAGTTGGAGTAGTCATTATACACATTTTTACCTCCACTATGAAAAACACTGAAAGCAAAATCTAAATACTCATAAAATTTTATCAGATCTTCTAAACTGATTAGACTATCAAACTGCGTAAACTCCTCATATCCATAGAAGTTGTTACAATGCCAATCATTAATGTGATCCAACAATCTTGTCTCCCAAGCCGTTGCCTGAAATTAAAAATGCGACTGTAATTAGCGAAAAGAAAACCCACAACGCTCATTTGTTCTTAGAGACTTCATGCATACAGAAGTTAACTACATCAAATTATATTAATGATTTATCATCACTATAACGATCATAGCAAAAATTAAACCTACCAAGTGTGAAGATATTCTGACACTATTGTAAAGCTCCGGGGGTAACAGGTTGAGGAATTCTCCTAGCACCGAAATCTCAGCCATTCTAACTGATACATATTGTTTGTTATCGCGAAACAGCACGGGGATAAATTTATCTTCAGTGAAAATGTGCATTACGAAGATTCCTTCAGCACTAGCTTTGTCAAAACTAAAAAAAATCAAACAGCAACAAAACTACAATTTAAACCTGACCTTTTAATGACCAATTTACAATTAATTTCCTCTTTATTACAACCCAAACACTTTATACATATGTATAATGCTTTAAATTCATGATAAATATGTCGAATTGATCATAGGGGAAAGCATCATTCCCTCCCTAAGGTATAGCCCAAGCATACAAATGCATCAACATTTTTTGTATGAAAATTAGGTTTAGACCTTTGGAAAGTTCATGAAAAGTACCATCTTGATTTTTGTTTTTAGTCTAAATCAATTGACCCCAGCCAAACATGCACTTTGGAGGACACGTACCTTATGGATGGCATCTTATGAGTTTTCGTTTGTACTCCCCGAGCCCGAACCCCCTTGCTTCCAGATGCAGTTACGCGAACTAACTTAGACATGATTTTTATTGTCACTGACTGAAGTGCTATCTTTTAATATTTATCAAAATCAAGATGAGTTTCTAGTTTCTACTATCAAAATTTTACTGACTCTCTGTCATGAAATGGTGACAACTCTTATTTAAATTATTTAAAGAAGTAGTTTAAAGCAAAAAAAAACTTTCAAATAATTTAACAAGATTTAATTCAACATTAATTAATTTGACAAGCAATTTAAAATCTCTTTTGTTTTCAGTAACGAACAGATAGCTTGTCATGCAAGTATAAAACGTGGATGATGGACCATGTAAGCCTTTAGATGGAGAGTTAGTAAAATCTTCAAGTGAAAAGAAAAGAAATGCAGAGAAAAAACCTAAAAATTCAGTTTTGTGCTTTTTGTGAGTTGAGAAAGTTTGGAAATCGGAATTGGGATTATTGGGAAGTGAGAGGCATGAAAAAGTTTAAAGTAACATATTTTTCAATGCTTTACAGTAGACCCATCAACAATAGCTTATTGCCCCAAATACCCCCGGAATTTACAAGGCAGAGATGCCGCATGCTTTTCAATGCAATTCAGT
>JAQFXM010001512.1:0-31402 GCA_034693345.1 Entomobrya multifasciata | reverse complement strand
CCAAATTTCGTACGTGCTAGCGTACTCTTCAGCATTTTCTTTGCCTTTTCAATTTTCACTGGTCTCGTTTCCGGTGAAAGCATATCCACCTTGTTTAAAGCCACGATAAGATGGGATGCCAGCACATCAGCCAAAATTAGACACTCACTGGATTGCGTTTGCATCCCTTTTGTAACATCCAATATGAGAAGCATCACATCCATAATTTGAATTCCCCCAAGAACAGTTCTAATAAGAGAAGCATGACCAGGACAATCCACAAGTGTGACATTCCACTTGTCTTCCAAAGTAAACGCAGAAAATCCCAGGTCTAGCGTGATACCGCGTTCCTGGGATTGTGGATTTTGGTCAAATGCTGCTGTACTTGCAGTTTGGCTGAGTTCCTTGCAAAGGCTAGTTTTTCCGCTGTCCACGTGACCCAGAACACCCACGCTTATGTTTATCTTCTTTGGTATTGCACCAGTACCGGAAGGGTTATCACTGTTTTCTGCCATCTTGCCAAATAAATATTGGCACCGTTTTGGAGGTGACAGACAGCTGGCTTGATTAAATCACAAAAGCAACATGAACACCTTTGAATTAATCATTCGTCGGAATGTTTTTTCTTTTGAAGTAAAGCCTTGTACAGTGAGCAGTTAATTTTAACTAACTAAAAATTTAAAACTTTGATTCGCAAAAATGCACTCTTGTTTATGCTCACCCTTCAAGTGCAAGTTAAACAAAAGTGTGTGGACATGAACATGTGATTCCACCGGAACAACAATGTTTGGTATATAAGTGGTACTCATTCAGCAGGTGTCACAGTGCCCCATTGGAAAGCTCCAAACTGAGGTTTTTGCTATGTCAATCTTCATCTCCACTTCAATTCAACCTTCCAACTTTGCTTTGTAAGCCCACGTCAAGCCAAGCGTCTTTCACTGTTCACACCATCTATGCAAAAATTAACACAAATTTGATTGCATTGAATTGATGAAAAATTTAACTAGCATTTAATTTTAATTTTCCAGAGGTCCGGAAGGTACATGTTGGGACGGCGGTGTGTTCCCTGCCAAACTAATTTTTCCTGCAGACTACCCACTGAGTCCACCAAAAATGAAATTTACTTGCGAATTGTTTCATCCAAATGGTATATTTTACAGAAAAAGTAACTGGTTACTTAACGAAGATAAATGTTTTTAACATATATGATTGATACATGATTTTTATTTGGATGGATTTTATTCAAGTTTACGCTGACGGCCGCGTCTGTATATCGATTCTTCACGCTCCCGGCGAAGATCCAACTGGTTACGAAAGCAGATCTGAACGCTGGAGCCCGGTACAGTCTGTCGAGAAAATTTTACTGTCAGTGGTTAGTTTATTAGCGGAACCAAATGATGAGAGTCCAGCAAACGTGGATGCTGCAAAACTTTGGAGAGAGAATCGAGGAGAGTTTGAAAAGCGTGCTATACGTTTAGTTCGTACTACATTGGGCCTACCTCCACCAAGTTCTTAAGGGTGATGGATTTTATGGAAAAAACTTTTAAATGTGATACCATCCTTTACATCAACAACGACAAGTATTTCAGCGCGTGCGTCGTCGTCCTAAAAGTATAAATTGATAATTGATAATTATAGATTTATCACAAAATAACATGTTTCCTTTACACTCATGTAGCTTTACGTAAATGCATTATACTTTTTTAAACAATAATCTTTTGAGTGTGTAATACAACTTTTTTCGAGAAAAATTTGAAAAATAAATACAAAAATAAGTAGTTTTCCTCAATCGAATTTATTGATATTCTTGCAGCACAACTACAAATTTATTTTCTGTTTTTGGTTGATTACAATTTGCTTTTCAGTTTTTAGCATTTTACCATAAATCTTGCCATTTGCCAAATTGTCCAATTAAAAAAGTCACATTAAATTGCACGACAATACAATAAATAAATAAAAGTCTTTTCAGTTACATATTTTCCTAATTTCATTTCATTTACAATGGAATCTTACAAGTTTAAAAATTTGCTGTTTTCAAATTTTTACAAAAATTGTGTGCAAATTGCATAGCTGAAGTTATTCTCCGTATTTTATAGTACCTTAGGAAAAACAAAAAATCGTTGCATAATAATTAATAATTATTACATCTATCGTTTATTTTTTATGCTTAAAACGGTTAACACGAATCACGAAGAAATTATCGAATGTTTAATTAAACTGTCATGCATCGGCGAACGAACAACGAATGAACACCGTTTACTTAACTGTACTGTACATAAATAATAATTTATAAAAAACAATTAACAATTTAAGTATTTTATATTGCATAATAACGTTTTCCTACAATATAAATATAGTACGCTTGTTAGTTTCAACCCAACAAAATAACAAATATAATTAATCAAAATAATCACGGCAAATATAAATCCATTTTTGTATCAAATTTCCTTCACAAGTCACAGTATTCCAGCAACCCAAAATATTTTTTATCTTTTTTGTGTGTACTCTTAAATTCTAAATATTCAAGTTTTACGTTTAGGTGTACCACCATACAGAGACACGACATGTCAAGTTAACACACTACTAATTAGTCCTTAAAATCTAATTGAGTTAGAATTAGTCAAGATTACCACGTACGATTGATGAATGTCAATGTTTCCACGCATGTTGTTTTGTATGTGTTTTTGTGAGTAAACAGTTATAATACTATTTTACATTCGTACTTGTGTTTTTTTGTAGTAAGTTAAGTAATTACGTAGTTATTTTTTAAAGTATTCAAGTCTTCTCAATATTTTGGTGAAGCTTCTGCTTTGTTGATGATGATGATAATTTTGAATTCAGAAATTTCAGACCATTCTGGAAATAGTAGCAGTAGCGGTAGCAGCAGCAGTTGGTTGACGATTACCACCACCACCGACGCCACCATTTGCATTTCTGATGTTTGTATTGTGGGTAGCAACTCCATCAATAGCGCCACTACTGCTGCTGCTGCTACCTCCAACACCTCCTACAACTCTGTCAGGTGGTTCAAAGTAATAATGAGGCGTGTTCAAATAGTCTTGCAATGGTTTGGGGAGAGGCAGTGTGTGAATTAAGTCTCGTCTCACGTATTTGAGAATTACGAATCTGAAACGGAAGCAAACAAAAAAATATTAAAGCAATTGAAATAAAAAATGCAAGGCATATAATCAGTTAAATAAGCTTGCTTTTTTTAGTGTATTTACCTGCACATGTGCTTGAGTGATCTAGGGTGCATAAATCTACTATAAGGATGCAGCAATTGAACTTGCATAGGTCCTAAAACAGGCCTTCGGTGCAAAAAGAAGAGATACCGTCCTGAGCGAGAATGAGCCACAGCTTTCTCCACAAAATCCACAATAGTAGCAGCTTTAAACCTTGTCAGCGGTCCAAAACTGAAGTTTCCCTGGTCATGTTCAATCCTCACGTGGCGAACTAGCCCATGAAGCTTGAATGTCAATGAAAAAATGTAGCGAGCATCACTGCTATCCCGGACAATGAAGGATCCATCCGGCTCATTTTTCAGAAGATCTTCGGCATGTTCACTGGATAAAGGCCCCCAATACCAACCGCAGTCTTTTACTCGTTCAATGCTGGCCGCAAAGTCCCTACATTCCAAAGGACTAGTTGTAGGAGAGCCTTGCCCTTCAGAACCACTTTCCTCTGAGTGTTCACCAGGAGGTGGGGGCGGCAGCTCCCTAAAGTAGTAACTGGTATCCTCCTTGTTATTATTGATGTTCACTGAAGAAACTGTATTAGTTACTCCAGCATCTGGAACAGGAACGCTACTACTATTTTCTTCATTTGCAGGGACTAACGAGGTAAATTCGCAATCAGAGTTTTGCTGACTATTTGGCAGCTTTCCATTAGTTGCTACATTTCCACTGCTGCTGCTGCCGCCGCCACTTTTATTCCGTCGAAATAAATTAAGAAAACTGAGTCCCAGCGGATTACGTCTGTCTGCTGTTGCGTCTTTGTTGGAGCTACCATGAAAAATAGAAAGTGGAGAACTCTCAACTGGTTCTGGAGGCAATGGATGATTGTTTGGATTGTCAGTATAGCTGATATTGCCACTACTTGTTCTTTGATTAGTGTTTGTTGTTCCAGAACCTTTAATACTTTGACGGTTTGAGTGCTCTGAGATATCTGCAGAGGCTGCTACAGAGGGATCCACACTTCTGCTACGAGGTTTTTTACAAGAAGCACCAGTAGAAGAACTGCTGACTTTGTTGATACAACTGCTTTCCACAGCTTTTGCAACAATGTTCAGCGTTTTTCCAACGACAAGATTATTTGAACTACTACAATGATTAGATGATAGGTTGAGGGATGACTTTTCCGAAGTGAATTTCGCTGTGGACTCGGGGAAAGCATTGTTTGTGGAATATGTTGAAGTTAATTGATGATGATGAGGTGGCGGGGGAGGAGGCTTTGTTGTTGTTCCAGAAGAATTTGCTCCTGATTGTTTGACCGCTGCTGCTGCTGCCACCGTTGTGGATGAAGCTGAGGAAGACGCGGGTTCCGGAATGATAGGAGGGGGAATTTCTTTCTTTGGTGGTGATGAAGATGGAGGTTGCACTGCTGCTAGTGATGACCAACGCTGTGGTGGTTTACAATCTAGAGTTGCCATTCGCCATGGTTCATCCAAATGTTGCGTGGGTGGTTGAGGTGCATGATGCTTTTTGGATGATTCCCGAGGTTGAGCTGCTGGTGCCGGTGCTGGTGGGCACCGGATGTTACATGTCTCTAGTGCAATCCCACTAGTATCTTCTTCCCGACTTCTGCGCCGATTTAAATTGTTTTTACGCTGCGGAGGTGGTGGTGTCGCATCACCGTTACTGTTAGTGCAATTGTTCGAAACTGATGAAGAACTAGCCGTTATTACAGGTTCCGACGATTTTAATCTTTGGTTTTGGTTATGATTTTCGCGATGACTAATACTACTACTAGCTTTGGTTGCTGTTGATGTTGTTGTTGGCGGGGGAGGCGGAAGGGGGTTTGTAAGGGGGATATTTGTAGCAGTGAAATTTGCTGAAGTAAATTTGCTAGTGCAAATGCTATTACTTCTACCTACTTTTTTGTTGTTACTTTTTGCTGGTGACGCTGCAATACTGTCAACGGGCATTGAGTAGATGTCACTTTGAAAAGGAACGTTATAAACGTCACATGCCCCATTTTCAGGATTTTCCGCGAGGAAAACGAAACCTTTCTGTTGTGGCTTCTTGACAGGGCCCTTGTTCTGCTGTTGGTGGTTAAGCTGACCAGGTGGTGTTGGAGCATCTTGCTGACGAAATTTAAAATTGAACCTTCTGGCTGAACTTGTGTCTAAATTAAACGAAGTGGATCGCATGACCGGATTAGAGTCATCTTTAGAAGAAGTGTATGTGATGGGGCTCCCTGAAAATGCGGATGATGGAACAAAGCCGTTGTTTTCCGTCGAGGTTTGTTGTGGTTGAAGTAAATCTTTTTGGGTGAGGCGATAGCCATTAAAGCCACTGAGGTGATGAGAGTAGTTCCTATGCGAGGGAGGTAGGTGAACTATCCCATGAGGGAGAAAACCGCGATGTCCATTTTGATTGTTTTGGAGATGTGAGGAAGATATTGCTGAAGATTGTGCAATTTCATTGTTGTGATTTGAGTGATTATTTTTGGAAGAAGAAGAGAATGCTGCACCAAATCGTGTGAGATCGGAAAGGGAACTGGATTTGGAAACGTACTCCCAAGAGGTGGCAGTGCTGATTGTGTTGCAATCTACATCCTCAGACGATCCTGTATAAATGAAAATTAAAATCGTTTCATATTTGGTTGACACCATGATTGTTATAAGTTGGGTATGTAAACAGGATTTCATTTCTTACCGTGGAGCTGAGCCACACGAGCAAGGATTGGTGGTGTCATGAGTCTGGCAAACCACTGTTACGTCACTACTGTTTTCACTTTCAGCGTTGGGATTGTCTGGGGACTCTTTGGCAATAACCATTGCCTTATTGAGAATTTCAGAAGATACCTTAGTGGCGAAGTCTGTAACACATACCTTTTCCTGGGGCTTGTCTATATGCATAAAAATTAATACTCAATTTTCCAAAATTCAAATAATTTATACGTCAAAGTCATCATCATTTCATGAAAATTTACACACCCGATCCTGTAGTAGCCGTTATACCACCAGAACCAAGGTTCGTTCCTCCCGAAAGATTATCAAGTTGTGCACCGTCTCGAAAAATAGGTGGAGGAGGAAGTGTCACAGGATCTTGAAATTCCGGAGGAGGAGAAATGGTTAAATACTCTTCTCCATCTCCTCCACGACGCATTTTTCAACAAAAAGACACTGTCCACATGCAAAACACATTGATGCACTTCTGTTTTTTTCACAATACTAATTAGTCCAACTCTGCTTCCTCCCCAGCTCCTTTACAGCATGTACCCAACGAAGACAACAGCAATATGTGGAATGATTCAAAATGGAGATGACGCAAATAAAACCAGCTAAAACATAAGAAAGAAAAAGAAACAATGATTACCAATTATGAAAATTATGCACAATTAAACTTGAACCGGTCATAATAGATTATGGCCGTTTAGCATCGTTTAACAACAAACTATTAATTATATGCTCCTGTCCTCTCCTCTCCACCCACATTGTCATTTTTCTAATTAAACTTAATGCATATACAAAGTAAATAAGCAATTAACCTTTAACTTCAGCCGTCTTCGTCACTCACGCTACTACTCAAGTCTAAAGTTGTGTTTTTAGAGAAGCTCATTAAATCAGGTTCCTCAATTTAATTTAATTCCACTTTATTTTTTTCCTTCTTCTAATCCATCTACCGTGTCTGGCCTGGCCTTCTCAAAAAATATACACCTGCCTTCTGTACCTGTACCTGTACCTATTCAAGACCAACCTATTGTAGTTCTGTATACAAAATATGATAACTTTCTTGATGATGATGTTGCTGAGAGGTCACACTTGAACGATTTTTAGGGTCAACCTTGATTGGACTGTGAAGCGCTGCAAAAAAAACCTGCACCTGCGCTACCTCCACCAAAAAAACTATCAGACTCACTCAACAACAACCCACTACACAGTAATCTACGTTAATGCACTTGAGTGCACTGACTGCGCATCTAACAGTTTTTAATGCACTTTTCATCAGATGTTCCTTTTCTATTGATAATCAAAAGACAGTTTGAGTGTTACCTCTTTGTCTTAAAGCACCCCAGTTTTCAATGGTTTACCACGAGTGCATTTTAAAGTTGGACAAGAGCATTAGGAGCACCCTAAAATCCAAAAACCCAACCCAATCCAATGTTGAAATGAAAATGTCAAGCCGAACGCGAAAATGAAAATGAATTTGTAATTAAGTTGACAATTAACAATTAAGTTTTTATATTTTTTATTGGTTCATCAACATCATAATATACATGAAATATATATTTTTACACATTTTAAAGTGTCACGTCAAATATCATTGTTTACCTTTTTATGCAATTTGAATCGTAAACAGAGGAACGCATACGGAAGACACTATGTAATTTTTACAAATTATAATGAAGGTAGCAGTTATTTAATCATCTATACTACAGTTCAACAGCTAAACTAAAAATAACTCATACACAGGTGAGTTTTAAATCAATGTAAATCATCTTTGCAAAAACATTACAAGAAAGTACAAGTACACATTACATGATAGATTTGAACACTAAAAATAGCAATAGCACAACATAATTGGTCAGACAATTGAATTACTACATCTGATACGCCCTAATACCATTAAATAGCCGATATCAAAAAGAAATTATTACATATTATTATTATGCTAGCGTTTGACAATCACCTTCACTTCTCATTCCAAACCCATTCATAAAAGATACTTAATTTGATTTTTAAAGAAATAATATTACATGAGTTCCAATAATGCACAATTTTGGATTATGATTGTTTGATATTTACCCGCAACTTTTCTTGAGACAATATAAAAATTTAACAGTTGTCCTCTACTTTTGCCGGGTGCTTCTTGGCCTACCTCTTCCTCCACGTCCACCCCTGACACCTCTGGTAGATGATGACCTTGTACCTCGCTTCACGCTTGACTCGCTTTCTTCCTCTTCTTCGGCGTGTTCAGAATCAGACTTGCTTTCATTATAATCAATTTCAATATCTGGCTTTTGTGAAGCCATCTGAGCCGCTGCAGAACGTGTAGTACGACGTGTAGTGACACTTGGGGTGGACACCGTCGGTGTTGCTGCAGCTCTTGGGGTACTTGCAACACTCTTTCTTCCGCGAATAGCTGTTGGTCTGGTGCTCTTTCTCACATGCTCTTCTTTGGGTGGACTTAAAGTTTCACTTTCAGATTTGTTATCATCTCCATTTTCAGTTTCAACGTCATCTTCATTTTCAGCTTTTTTATCTTCCTCGCTCTCAATTCTGGCACGCTTGGTGGGATTATCTTCATCCTTAGATTCTGCTTCGTTACAGGCTGGCGAAGACACTGGTTCTGGTAATGTATCGGAAGGTGAGAAGGAGACCCTCTTGGAAGGAGATGCAGATGGAGACTTAGATAGTCTTCTTCTGGGTGACCTTAAAGATGAACTGGGGCTCGGTGACACGAACAACTCAGTATTTTCCATTCCCTGTGAATTTGGTTCAGAACATGTCTTTTCATCTGTTTCATCTTCAGAAATTCTAGAATACTCAGCTGCTGGCGTCTTCCGCTTTTCACTTTTAACTGGGGAAGGTCTCAATTTGAGCGTTTGAATGGAGCTACAGTCATCAGCAGAATCCATAGACTGATCTTTGTCCGCAGTACTGTCTTCTTCCTCCTTCGCACATTTCTTTTCTGGAGAAATGGAGGTTCTAGTTTTAGCTACACCTTTAGCAATAGCATTTGCCACAACGTCTACATCACTGTCCTCGTCATAGTTTGGAACAATGTCTTCCCCAGACTCGGCTTCCTCCTCATCTCGAGAAGCAGAATCATCACTGCCTTCAGAAGCCTCATCATTTTCTTCAACAGTTTCTACTTCAACTACAGAAACAACTTCCAAATCAGAGTCCTCTTCATCAAACATCTTTTTAACGGGAGCACTTGGAGTGGTAATTGATGAGGACGATTTCCGTGGTTGGGTCTTGCCAGTCAAAGTTGTATCACCATCATCGTCTTCACTCTGAGATTCAGACTTTCGTTGCTGCTGTTGTTTCTCCTTCAATTTCATTCTCCTTTGAAGTTCGTCTGTTTTCTGCTTGATCTCCTTGTCAAGTTGCTTGAAGACATATTGACCAGCATCCATTCCCAAATCGACATCATCCGATTCTGCGTCTTCTTCGTTCTCCGACTCTGACTCATCCTGAATTTTGACATTTTCAGACGACGTAGTTGTAGACGATTGATGACGTCGACGAGTTGAAGACGACACAACTCCATGACCCTCCTCATCAATATCCATCATATCTGCATCATCATCATTATGCTCCAGGTCTTCTCGGTGTTCACCAATAGTATCCAAGCAAAAGTCTGCACCCAACCCGAGCCCCTCCAATATCTGGTTCATTGGATCCCCAGCAGGATATCCTGAAGATGATATCTCTCTACGCTCACCACCACGTGAAGGCAAATTTACCGTTGACGAACTAGAATCACTGGAGTTTGACTGTTCACGACTATTTCCAGAAATATCCCGACTGGAAACAACCACGAGCCGATGTCTTGAAATTGACTTGATGACATTTGGTCTGATGCTCTGGATGACCAATAACGCGTTTGTTATCTTCTTGCTTTTCCCAGCAAAGTCACCGTCCAATTTCATCCTCAAATAGGTAAGGAATGATTTATCCAACACGTGTTTAGCAGGTATGTGATTATCCACAACGGTTTTTCCTTGATCACCGGCTTCGGAAAGAAGGGCGCAAACTGCGCAGTACTTCATTAAAATGGAATGAGTGTCTACGTAATGACGCCAGTCCTCCACAATGAAGGAAAAGAGTTGAAAGCCAACTTTAAACTGAGAACTGGTATGTTCGTCAAGAGTGGAACAGAGGATCACATCCAAAACGTATTCGTTGTCATCTTGAAAGATCAATTTGAGAAAGTAGTAGAGTTCAGAAGCCGTTTTTTGAGGTCCATGCTTCCTAAAAAGGGACAAAAATAAAAATAAAATTAGGCAATGCACTCAAACCGTTAGCGTTCAATTAATTTCATAACATAATTGACTTAAAAACATGATAACTTACTGCAACTTTGATGAAATCAAGGTAATGTTCACAATATGAGTCATCAACAATCCATAAGTCGGGAACAACTTTGTTTCCGACTGTTCCTCCGTAATCAAACCGCCCATCTTCACCATGCTAATCCTCTTCCGAACTTCTACCAAGAACTTTGTCGCCCGATTAGGTTTCGTCTTTAACTTGGACACTTCCGGGGAGATATTCCTATAAAAATACAAACAAAAACTTTTTCCTCAGAACATTTACCTTTAAAAAATTCAACCTAATTAACTTTGAAAACTGAAAAACTAACCTCTCCAACGTAGTTAAAAGCTTCAAAACATGGCTAAGCTTCACTTCCGGCGCTGTCATACTCTGCTTTGCTTCATTATCAAAGGCTTCCAGCCAAGGATAATTTTTCCTCACTGGCTCCTTCTTGACCTTCTGCTTACTACTTTGTTTTACCACCTCCATCTTGCTAATAGCTCCGTGTTAAATTTCCACCACAGCTAACTACTTTTGCAATTTGCAACGCTAATTAAAGTCACTTTTAAACTGGCGAATAAATGTCCGTTAAAAATTAACAACTTTCACGCAACCAGATGCACATGTATTACGTCACCTTGTGTTGTTGTACATCGAGCCCGAGCTTGAGCATAAAACTGGTACTCTTGAAGTATGCTGCTCTGCTGAAACACTACAACTTGATGGTGTTGTACTTGAGCAGAATGTTGAATGAGGAAAAAAGCACACCACAAAATGCTCACTCGCGCATCAATTCTCTCTAAAGTCTGAAGTCTGAAATGCTCATTTTTAACATGCATTTTCTGTCTGTTCACTGTTCTGTAAGTAATCCTTGTGTGTCTTATCCTCTTATCCCTCATTCATTTATGTGCTTGTACGAAGTAAGGTATTATTGATGACGATGACGATGACGGTGAACGTATACGATCGACATCCAACAATTCAACATTAGATGTCGAGAGGAGAGTTGAGATTGGGGTGCAGGTACCGTGTAGACGTAGAGTAGAGCCAAAAGTTAATGTTCATTACTTCTCTTCTGTTGCATGTGGGTGGGTTATGTTATGGGTTATGGATGTGTTATCTGTGGTAATTGGATATTGGACATGGACATGATATATGGCTATGCAAGGAAAACGTTCTTTTTACCATAAAAATATGTACTCTGAAAAAGAATGTATTTTCCTCGTAAAATTCATTGAAATCAAATGACCATTTTCCAGGTAAAGATTAAATGGTACTCATCCGTACTCAGCTCAGTCGTTAAAACGTTTTAGCATTAGCACACAAAAGTAACACTGTGGGTTTACTTTACTGACCCTTTATGACTATAGTCATGAAGATGATAATGATAATTGATAATGATGATGACTGGATCTTCTTGTGTACGTACAGAGTCTATGACATGACTACATGACTTAATCCTTTTGGGAATTTGCTTGAGTTCGAGCCCAGAGCCAAGCCATTAGCAAACAAACTATATCGAGATTCAATGGGTTTCATTGTTTCTCTTATGCTGACAAGACAAACAACCTCATTTACAAGACTCCTAAATACTTAAAAATATCCATTTGTAGTATAGTTATGTACTACGTTCATGAATACATGGTATGAAAAGCTAATTGGGATTGAAGGACTTAATTTTATTTATACTGCATTGTTATTCACGCAAATGGAAATGCCTCTGTAACTGTTCTCTACAAATGATAAGTTGTTCAAAAATTCCAGGAGGATTTAAAAAATGCAACTGATGCATAGTTAACTAATTGTAAACCATAGTAGTCAGTTCAGATAAAAATTCCTACATAATGTAGTTGTAATTTCACAAAAACAATTCATTAATTAGAAATGAAACGGGTAAAAGCTAGCAAATTGCTTTTTAAAACCATATTGGGTTTATCATGAATCATGATTATCAAACTAATGCAAGTTTTCCGAGGTTTTTACTAATTAAATGATTAAAGATATACAGAAATACAGTATTCATTTCTGTATGGTGATGTGGCAATTAGCCTCTTAATTAAATTTAATGTAGTATACGACTACCAATTCGACGTACTTCAAGTAAAAATTGACCACATGCGCTTCCTTTGTTTTCATATCGCGTTTTTTACTTCTTTTTCTTATAGTATTTCATAGTTAATTAATGAAAACCGAATTAAAAGAAATCAAGACACAATGTTTGAATCACATTTTTAAAAATTTCATATTTCAATCATTACATAGTTCCTGGTCCTTTTAAATGCTACAAAATCTTCTCATTTTTTTCATAACGCGCTATCATTTCATCAAAATATTTAATAGTTACAATGATGATACCGAAATGCTTGATATATTTTTCACTAAACCTAGTTTGTAGTTTGGCATTAGTCAAAAGCGTCTTTGGCAATAGCATTGATACATCATTTCCTATAGTAATTCATGATACCGGTGAACAACAACAAAGGGGCTCTCAGAATGCGGGGAAAACTGGTGACAGCTTCAAAAATAATTACTTTGGCTACTCTCTGGCGTTTCTGAAAGGATTTCAGAGCGATTTATATTCAACTTTACAAGGAGACGACCGGAGCACGTGAGTATAAACCGAAAAGGAAGGGGAAAGCATAGCAGTTATAGAAGTTAGGTTTGACAAGGGAATTTAAGTCCATTCATATTGCAAGGGGTATTAAAAATTGGAAAGAATTGAATGACATACATATGTGTATATTATGTATAGCATGACGCTTTTTAAACTAAGATTTCAAATATTTTTGAGAGTTGTTAAATTTCTATGCATTTTTTTGTTTCAAAGTATTTTTATTGGAGCACCTAATGAAACAGAGTTCACATCAAAGTCTGGGGTTGTATGGAAATGTGAATTCAATGGAAATCGTACCCAATCAGTTCGATGCTCAGTGCTGCAACAATTTTCTCAATTGTTTTCCACTATAAATCGATTTAACTGTCCCGAAACTCCATATCTGGAAACAGAAAGATACCAATGGGTTGGAGCTAACTTGAACATACATCCAACGTCAAGAGAACTTTTGGCGTGTGCTCCAAGATGGAAAATTAATGATTTTAATGACAGATGCTTAGGAGAGGAGAAAAGTACAATTCAATTCATCAATCATTTCACACTATGTAACATAAATATATGTGATGTGAGAATATAATACAATAATTTAAATTTCTAGTACCAGGAGCTTGTTACTTAACTTCAAATACAAATGCGATTCTTCTAAACCCGCTCGATAGAAGACGTACCTATTATTTAATTATTGAACATGCGTGAATATTTCAAATTGTTTGTATGATACTGTAAATCGAGTATTTATTTAAATATTCACACTAATTTATAGCGCCCTATGGTCTTGTGCAGACAACAAGTGAAAACATTACCTTTCCTCTGTATCTATTCGCACAATTCGGTTTTTCATCTCATTTTAGCGATTCTGGAGATCTTCTTGTTGGTTCTCCAGGTACCAGATTATGGACAGGTGCAATGATAGAAGTGCTCCAATTGCGTCAACAAAGCGATTATTTGAGAATTAATAACGATTATTCTGATATAAGAGCTGCTTCTCTACTTGGCTATTCAGTGACCTCTGGGCGTACCAGCTCTGGAGGGCAATACTTTGCCAGTGGAGCACCTCGGGCGAGGAGGCTTTATGGGGCCGTAACAATTACATTTCCATCAAATAGAAAAGTACCACAAATTTTTGAAGGAGAGCAGTTTGGAAGTTATTTTGGTTATGCACTGGCTACATTGGATTTAAATAGGGATGGATATGATGAGCTGCTAGTAGGGGCTCCATTTTACACACCGGAAGTCAAATCCAGTAAATCAATGACAAGTTACAATACAGGATGCGTGTTCATTTTTAACTTAGCGCGGCTTGAACGTTCAAGAAGACCCTCTAAAGTATGTTCATTTTCATTAACTTTGACATTTTTGAAATCTTTCATTGTTTGAAGACACGAGAGCCAATATGTAACAGCGTTTTTAACATATTGTAAAATTTTAAACTGTAATTCATAGCTCTGTGTGAATTCTCAACAAGTTTCGGGAGGAAGCCGATTCGGAGCGGTGATAACTAGAATTGGTGATATTAACTTTGACTCCAACGAAGATTTCGCAATTAGTGCTCCATATGACGACAATGGCCAAGGAACCATTTTTATTTATCATGGAGGTCGTCTTTTTAACCATCAACCAGCGCAAGTTATTCGTGGAAAGTCATTGAACATTGAAAATTTGCGTGGGTTTGGAACATACTTGCTAGGTGGAAGACAAATAGACATTGATGGAAATTCCACCCCGGATCTGGTGATAGGCGCTTTCCAGTCTCGTCATGTGGTCATTCTTAGATCCCGCCCTGTTGCCAAAGCCTATATAAGAATTTATTTTTTTGCGAAGGATGGAAACAAACCTGAGACACAAATTATGCGACTTTCACCAAATCAAGCCAATCTTATTGTTAGAGCATGTGTCGCCTTCCAGTTTTCCGTAAAAATACCTCCGAAGCAAAATATAGGTGCTGATTACTGATTCAATAGTCAAATATTTCTAGTTTTCTCCTACCCCTGTGCTTCACCATGAGATGTTTAATTAATTTGCTAAATATGACTACAGTTAATAGTTTTGCATTTTTGCGATTCTTAATTCATAATATTTCCTTTTAAACAGATTCGTGGATAAGTTTCGAACTAGAGCCAAAAACTAAACAAGTTAAGTTTGATGGATCTGCAAACGAGCAATTCATAGCGTTCTTATCTCAATCATGGTCATGTGTTGACAAGAGACTTATTGTGGTGAACACTGAGGCATGTTTTCTATTATGTACTTACAATATATTACCTACATAATTTCTATTCGATTGAATTCAAAAATAATTTTAAAACTTTTTAAGGAGGTTGATTCCGGAAGCAATAGCAGTACAATACAAGTTCGTGCTCGTTTCAAATACAATCAAACGGAAACGTCAGAAGCACAACTTGTCCAACATGCAAGTGTCACACTTCCATCCTCATCGTCAAACCAGGAAAGTTGGAATGAATACACTGACGCGTACAATTCCTTTAATGCATATTTACCCGTCCCGATTCCTCCCATGTATTCCGAATGGGGACAATTGTCCGTCGCCACCGACAACTGTGAAAAAGATGGAGACCCACAATGCAACGCAGAGCTAAAACTACAAGTGAAACTGCTTGTTGAAGTTAATGCAACGACACAGAATAGTAAGAAATTTAAAAGAGTGAAACGTTTGACGGTTGGAAAATTCGATTCCTTAGTAGTCCAAATCGAAATGTCAAATGATAACGGGTCAAGAACAGAAACTGCATATAATCCAGAACTTCGGATCAAACTTGGAGTAAGTAAAACCTTCAACATGGAGTCAAGTTCATTGGATATCGTATGGGAATTATCTGGAAAGCTAGGTAGATGTAGAAATTTGGATAACCATGACATATCAGAAGACACGAAGATAGAAGGAATTACTACTAAATTGTTTGGACAACGCTGCGCGCAGGTTTTACAACCAGGTAGAAAGATTGAGTACCAAGTGAAGATTGGAAGTTGGGGTCATTTGAGAGTAGGTAACTCGTCAAATGAAGGAGTTCTAACTTTGGAAGTAGAAGCTTATCCCCAACAAAACAGAGATCAGTCTGTAAAAAACCGAATTGAAGTGCCTTTACAGGCCAACGTGAATATTAGTGTGAAATCGAGTGTTCCACCAGATCAAGTTGAAATTGACCCAGGGTTGACCAAATCCGGATTGGTGGATATCAGCCAATTCTATGTCGTAAGTGAGAAAGAAATGTGGAGAATCGCCTTTGCTTATGGAGAATTTCCGTTTCCACATGTAATTTATGTATTGCTTTTGCAGATTACAAACACTGGATCGTCGGGAACAACAATGGAAGCAGTTACAGCAGAAATCCTTGTACCAACGCATGCTAATCTAAAAGGCAAAACTTTGACTGAAGTTATTGGAGTAGCAGATCCTTCTTCTCTGGTAATTCATTCATAGAAAAATAAATTGCATTACACAAACAAATCTCATCTCCAGTTTGATTTTACTGTGAAATATATTCCACATAGAACGTTCGTTGTATCTCTGACATCGTTGAGTTCTTTGTGCTTCCTTTGCACGGCAAACAAAATTCCTCATTTCCAGTTTCCAGTTCTGGAATTCGGTCGAAACGTAACACTAAGCCGGGAAACACTACTCATGTAGCTCGGGAAAAGGTGTCTGTGAAAAAGACGAACGATAAATTTATCACGTTGTCGGGCTGCGAAGGGGACACTCAGAAAACTGGTTGTCAGAAAATTGTTTGCAAAATGGATTTGTTGCCAAGAGAAACTGCACCCAGAGAAATTAAACTACAAATGTACATCTTAGAAAATGCTTTGGGTGAGCTTGTTACACTGGAAACCAAGGGAATTCGTGTCAAGTCATTCATTTCAATGTATTATCAGGGAGCGAAAGTAGTTGAACATGAAGGTGTTACGCAACGAAATTTTTCGACGGTGAAAGGGATTGACGCACTGTATTTGTTGGGAGCTGGAGCGGGTGGATCCATACTTTTGATTTTAATTGTTTTCGTGCTATTTAAGGTGAAAAAATAATGTAAAATCAAATCATCTTATTTCAGTTTGTATGCAAAAATGTTTAAATGTTGCTACATTTTCCATAAAAAATAGTGTGGTTTCTTCCGACGAAAAACGAAGGAGGACCTCAAACAACTGAAACGGCAGACCATGCTGTTAGACCAAAATGCTTTTAAGCAGGCACAGGAAGGTCTTCAGGCGCTGATGGAAAGCGAAAGGCATGACGAAGTAGCACTTTAATTTTCAACACTTTGACTTATTTTTAATTTTAAGTACACCTCAGTTTTATAGCGATAAATAATTAATCATTAAATTAATTGTTGTGATTCACAAATTTTGTCTACACACATGCATACAAAGTGCCTGGCTGAAAATCTATATACAATCAAAAATGAATATTTCCAACTTCTGGAACAAATAATATTCTCTTTGGAAAAAGTCATGTTTTATTTCTTCCGTCATCCGTAATATTTACTCGCAGAAGTCATTAAATTGTCAAAATTTGACCATATGAAGTGAATAAGATCATGACAATGACCGCTAATGGCCACATGGGCTTTTACTGAATCATATACGACAAACCTATTTATTAGCTTCAATAGGCGACCACAGCGCTTCCTTTATTTTATTAACATACAATTTTAATCGGTAACAGCATTTCGTTTCACACGTCAACCCAATAATCATGTCTAAAAATTTAACAAATAGCAAGAGTGTGCTGATTATTATTAAATACTATTCAGCTTTTTACTAACCAGTTATTTTGACACAGGATTACCAATGATTGTTATGTCATGATTTATCTTTGGGGAAATGGAAAGACCATGTTTTACAACTTGGTTAATTACGACTTACTAGTTTAGGTTTCTTGAAAGGCTACCTTGGTGATACTAAAAGTTCAAGTTCACTATTACCATTACCGAACGCTGCGCTTACAGAACGGGAGATAATTGAACGCATGTCAAAACACACCCCAGTAAAATTTAGGTTTCGATTAAAATATGGTTACAATGAAATTTGTTAAGTTGGAAATTTCAAAACCTCTTCATTGAAGGACCAAATGAAGCTAATTCAACATTACATATTAAAAACCAATGGTCGTAGAGTAAGGGGTGGTAAACTTAATGGGAATGGAAAACCTCCAGGGCTGGCCACATTACAATTACAGCTTATGACCGCATGCATTTTTTCCTATTTCCTATTTAAATATGAAATGTAGTAAAAGCTAGCTTTGCAAATCATACTGGGTTTTCGAGACCATATGTTGACTGGGTTAACTATATCCAAAAAGTTCGCAAGCATTCCGAGATTTTACTAATTAATCAATAATTAATGCTGCAGATGCGAAACAATTACCGTTTAAGTGGCAGGCTTGTTTTTAGCAGTTGGCCTAACAACTAAATGCAATGCATCATCATGAATCATGATGACATGACTTCGAATTCGACGTACTTTAAGCCAATGTTGACCACATGCGTTTACTTTGTTCATTGTTTTAATTTCGGCTTTATATGCTTTCATTTTCCTACTGCAAATCAAAATAGATGAACTTAAATACAGGTTACTAACCCAAACTAAAAGACATCAGGCTGATGTTTGTTTCAACCACATTGATTAAAATTCCCCCTTTGATTTTAATCATTTAAATACTAACGTCATTGCACATTGTTCCTGACAATTAAGTAGTTTTTGAATATGATGATGCTAAAATACTTGACAGATTTTTTACATAATCTAATTTGCAGTTTGATACTTTTCAATAACGTGCTTGGCAATATCATAGATACATCTTTTCCTATTGTAATTCATAATAACGGTGAACAACTACAAGGAGGCTTTCAGAATGTGGGGAAAACTGGTGACAACTCCAGTCATAATTATTTTGGGTACTCTGTAGCGTTTTCGAAAGGACTCCAGAATCAAGGAAATCAGTTTTCGACAAATCAAGGCAACAATTGGAACACGTGAGTAAACCTGAAAGACAGTATTTGATTTCATGCAATGATAACATAGATGAATAAGTGATAAATCTGTTTATAAGTCACATAGGGGCAAATTGAGATAACACATTTGATAGATTCTTGAAGCAGAATAATATATTAAAACTGAAGTGGCGTGGGAAAATAAAAAGTTAACGCTTTTTCATTTAATAATTTTTTGTTGTTTGAAAGAATTTTCATTGGAGCACCAAATGAGAAACAGCCCGGGTTAAATTCTGGTGTTGTGTGGAGATGCGAATTCAATGGAAATGAAAACCCACCCGTTAGATGTTTAATAATGAAAACAATTTCGGAACGGAAATACTCTAGAGAATTTAGAACATGTTCCAGTTCCAGAGATGAATATTTAGAAACTCAATCACAACAGTTTATCGGAGCAAACTTGAATGTACATGTGCGCCCCAATTCTGGCTCAATTGAAATTCTAGTCTGTGCTCCAAGATGGAATAATTATGCAGGTTGCTCAAGAGAGACAAGTACGATTTTAATCTTGATTATTACATAATATCATTGCATACTACTTCTAAAATGAAGTTTCAAGTGTTATTCACGGTATTCCGTTATTTCCATTTCGTAGTTCCAGGAGCTTGTTACTTGGCATCACCCGAAGGAAATAAACTCCTTAACCCACTTTATAATAGAAGTAATCTAGAAGTGACCAATTTTTTAAATCCATCCATACATTTATCTGTTATACTTTAGAAACTTTAAGTTAAACAATGATTTATCAATTTTACAGATGAGCGTTACCGTTTGAAGCAAGGAAACACGTACATAAATGTGTACAGTTTTCAGTTTGCGGAATTCGGCTTTTCCTCCCATTTCACAGATACTGGGATATTTCTTGCTGGTGCCCCAATGAGCGAGAGTTCAACAGGTTCAATGATTGCGGTAAATTCTTTGACAGGACAAAGGGATTCTTTAACAATTTACAACAACTATCAAGATATCGGCTTTGGGTCTTTAAATGGGTACGCAGTGACGTCTGGAAAGACCAATTTCGGAGGGAATTTCTTAGCCAGTGGAGCACCACGCGCAAGAAGACTCTACGGCGCTATAACAGTTTCTTGGAGCCCCTCGATGAAATCAATATTTCAGGGAGAGCAAATAGGAAGTTATTTTGGATATGCACTGGCTACATTGGACTTGAATAAGGACGGGTACGATGAGTTGCTAGTTGGTGCTCCCTTTTACACACCGGTAGTAAAATCCGGTCGAAATTCGGGCATGGGAAGCTACAATACAGGATGTGTTACAATTTTTAACTTAGCTCAGCGTCAAGACACGACTGGATCAATCTTGGCTAAGGTGTTTAATTTTTTACTACATGCCCAGTTTAAATGATACTGATAATATGAAAAAATCAGTGTTTGATTGTATGACTGCTTGTGTATATTTAGAGTAGTATTGAAATTATACTTGACTGATTTACAGTTGTGCATGGATTCCCAACAAGTTCAGAGTGGAAGCCGATTCGGATCGGCAATAACCAGAATCGGTGATATAAACCATGATACTTACGAAGACTTTGCAATTAGTGCACCTTACGATGATAATGGCCAAGGCACTATATTCATTTATCATGGAGGCTTTCCCCTGTCCAATCAACCTGCTCAAGTTGTATATGGAAAATCTATGAATATTCCTAATTTACGTGGATTTGGAACCTTTTTGTTAGGTGGAGAACAAGTGGACATTGACGGAAATGGTACCCCGGATTTGGCAGTAGGCGCTTTTCAGTCTCGCCATGTAATCATTCTTCGAACCCGACCTGTTGCTGAGGTGTCAATAAAAATTCGTTTTTACGCTGGAAAAAATAGTCGTATGCAACTTCGGAGATTTTTACCAACTCAACCGGATTTCATAATGAGAACTTGTGTTACTTTTCGTTTTAAAACACCGTCTTTTGAACAAACACTAGGTATCAATACGCAATTCAATATATGTACGTCGTTCGTCAGTCTGCTTTGCTATTAATAAAAGTGTCGCTTATCAATGAATTATCAATAGATACCTGGATGAGCTTTGAATTGGGACAATTGCCAAAAAACAAACAGGTTAAATTTGTCGACTCCGCCCACGAACAAATTCATAAACTTTCATCATCCAAGCAAACCTGTGTGAACAAAACACTTGTTGTGGTAGATATTCAGGTATGCTTAGTATGCATAAGGACCGATTTTTAAATAATGACAGGTTTTGACCTAATTTTTATCATTTGGAAAACTTTAAAGCAGACTACTTCGTCAAATACTAGTGACATTCATGAAAACATACAAGTTCGTGCTCGTCTCAAATATAATTACACGGACACTTCTAGTATCCAAAGCAGGCATGCAAGTGTGCTAATTTCACCTTTATCTCCAAACCAACAAAACTGGAATCAGTATTCACAAGCATACAATTCTTTTAATGCCTACCTACCCGCACCAATACCTATCATTAATTCTGAATGGGGACGGTTGCCAATCGCCCCGGACAATTGTGACAGAGATAAAGACCCACAGTGTAATCCGGAGCTCGGATTATTAGTAAAATTGCTTTACGAGACGAATGCAACGGCGCAAGATCATACAGAATGGAAAATGGGTACTCGATTAGTAATCGGTCAATTTGAGTCATTAATAGCACAAGTTGTTCTTGAAAATAAAAATGGATCAGAAACTGAAACAGCATATAACCCAGTTGTCCGAATTAAAATTATCGTCAGTCAAAACTTCAACATGAAACCGAATTTGTTAAAGTTGACCTGGGAACTCTCAGGAAACCAAGGTAGATGCCAAAATTTGGACTCCACATCAGAAGATAAAAAAGATGTCACCGCCATTACCCTGGGTCAACTTTGTACCCAGGTTATTCAACCTGGCAAAAGTATCAAATACCAAGTTAGAATTGGAAATTGGGGTCATTTGAGAGTTCGCAATTCATCAGACAGGGATCAAGGGCAGTTGAAGCTAGAAGTGGAAGCGTACCCTGAACAAAACAGAAGAGAATCTGTTAAAGACGAACTTAATGTTCCTCTCCAGGCTGAGGTGAAAATTGGTGTGAAATCGAGTGTCCCATTAGATTCAGATCAAGTTGCAATCGACCCAGGATTGACCAGATCTGGAAATGTGGACATGAGTCAATACTTCATAGTAATTACACAAATATTTCTTATCTTGACAAGTTTCTTAAAACAAAACAAATCTCCTTTCCCCATGTATTTTCTGAATTTTCTCCAAGATTACAAACAATGGATCGTCGGGAACAACAATGGAAGCAGTTACAGCAGAAATTCTTATCCCAACGCATGCATATCTTAACGGGAAAAACTTGACTGAAATAATTGGAGTATCAGATCCTTCCTCTATGGTAAATTTTGTCAAATCGAGTACCGCTTACTTAAGATTTTATTTATTTTATTTTATTTTATTAAATGCAAAATTATACAAATATAATTTCCACTCACTAATCGAATCACTCTATATAGAACATTCGTTGTACTTCTGACAACGGTAAATTTTTTGTACTTCCTTCTTCACAAGGAATGGAAATGGAAGAACAGCAAAATTCCTCGTTTCCATCAGAAAATAATGACACAGAAAATTCTGGAATTCGTTCTAAACGTAGCATTAAGCCGACTGATATACCTCCGGAAAATGTGTCTGTGAAAAAGTCGAGCGACAATTTTATCGAGTTGTCGGGCTGCGAAGGGAATACTCAGAAAAGTACATGCCAGAAAATTGTCTGTAAAATGGATTTGTTGTCCAGAGAACCCAGTGAAATTAAGCTTAAAATGTACATTTTAAAGAATTCTTTGGGTGAGCTTGTAACATTGGAAACCAAAGGAATTCGTGTCAAGTCAGTTATTTCAGTGTATTACCAGGGAGCAAAACCAATTCAGGAAACTGGAGTTACGCAACGAACTTTTTCGATGGTGAAAGGCATTGATGCACTGTATTTGTTAGGAGCTGGGGCGGGTGGAGCTATACTTTTAATTTTAATTGTTTTCGGGCTATTCAAGGTGAAAGATTAAAGTAATATTTTTTCCGTTTTTGTGCAATAATTATGTCGAAATGCTTCCTTTTAATATAGTGTGGTTTCTTTCGACGTAAGACAAAAGAGGACCTCAAACAACTCAAACGGCAGACCATGCTAATGGACCAAAATGCACTCAGACAAGCACAAGAAGGTTTTCATTCGTTGATGGAAAGTGAAAGACATGAAGAAGTAGAACTTTAATTTTTTATCAATTTAAACCTCAGATTTATAGAAACTACATAGTAATTGATACGATTGGGTTGTTTTTTGACAAGTTATTTAAAAGTACATACATAAAAATTTATTTGAAGTCTGAACGCTTAATTTATGTCAATGCTTTTTAAACACATTTTAAACGCCTTGGTAAGATAAACTTAGTTAATTTTATGGGTAAAATGCTTGGAACATTCGTTGTTTTCCAATAAAAACAGTTTCCAAATTAAATTTAAAACGCTATGATGTCATCTTTAGTTATGTAAT
This sequence comes from Entomobrya multifasciata, assembly GCA_034693345.1. NCBI lineage: Eukaryota > Metazoa > Arthropoda > Collembola > Entomobryomorpha > Entomobryidae > Entomobrya > Entomobrya multifasciata. The sequence goes on along the minus strand of JAQFXM010001512.1, from coordinate 8,079 downwards.
CGACTATTATACATAAGTTAAGTTCTTTCATAATTTTTACTCGTAACAATCGTTTTCCTAGACGTGTCAATACTTCTACTAAACGCACTTTACTTCGGTTTGCAGTACGTATGACGATAAATGACAGCTTGACCATATTATGCTGTAATTAATATCATGACCACTAATGAAAACGTTGGTTAATTAATAAGTTTCCTAAGTCATCTAAACAAACCTGTGCTCTCACTTCTATATACGTGACCACAATGCTTCCGTTATTTCACGAACATAGAATTTTAATGGCACGTTACTCACTGACGATGTTTTTTACAATAGAATCGTTACAAAACATTTAAGACAGGCATGAGCTAATAGTAATAGAGATAAGAACTACATGAGTAAATCTCTCTACATGAGCTCGCTAGTAATTATCAGATTCCAATACTGGAACCTGTACTTCGAAGACAAGCCGCATTTAAAGAAACCAAAATGGCAAAATAGATTAATAAATGTGTTCAGTATTCCTATCTGGAATGGGAGTAATTTGATTTAGATATCTGGATTCATTATTTTCTGGATCAAGCTGTCTAACGATCTTAATTTTATTACAGCTCCAAAATTGCAATCAGGATCATTTTAAGTCTATTGCACGAAAATTTGCGAAATGATATTTTTTCATAAATTTTACAGAATCATTTTCGCAAATAGAGTGCAAAAATGAAATCTATACTCATAATTTACGGAATAAATGTATTTACCTTTGTACTAACAAGCCATTTCGATTTAAGATTCCCTATTGTAATTCATGATCAGGGAAAAAGTAACAATCCAAATTACAATATGTTTGGCTACTCTCTAGCTTTTTTGAAAGGTTACCTGAGTGATACTAAAAGTTCATCTTTACCGGATGGTCGCCACACGTGAGAAAAAATATGAAAGGCATAATGAAAATATGCCTGGTAACATTTTTAGATTAAAATTATGTCTAGAAGGTAATTTGTTGCTATAAAATTTAAGGCTATTCATTGGAGCTCCAAACGAAACACAGTATACACAAAATTCAGGTGTAGTATGGAGTTGTGAACTTAATGAGAATGGAGAATCTCCAGTTAACTGCTCAATCCTTGCTCAAATATCGGAAAAGACAAGTGCACGAAAATTTGACTGTCGCAAAGATGAATACTGGGAAAAGACGGAAAATCAAACGCAACAATGGATAGGGGCAAATTTGGATGTAAATTCATTATCAAGGGAACTCTTAGTTTGTGCTCCAAGATGGAAAATTTATGATTCTAAAAAATGTGAAGGGGAAGCCACAAGTGCGATCCTAGTACACCATGTCAGACGACTGGTTTTTTGTTTTAACGATATCTTAATACAGTTGTAAAATATTACTTAATTACTTCTAGCTTATCTGTTAATTTCCATTTTCTAGTGCCAGGAGCATGCTGCTTGGTTTCAAGAACAAATACTACTCTCCTGAATCCACTTCGCTATAAGGGTACACAGACATATTATGAAGAATACTGGGATTTTGACTTACTATATCTTTCCCACTACTCAAACTATGATAAATGATAAATATATGTACATATCATAAACTAGAGTTACATTACAATGAAAGCGGCACTAACGGCAAAACGAAATTTCTGTATCGTTACTCGGAATTCGGCTTGTCTGCACATATTAGCGATTCTGGGAAATTATTAGTGGGCTCTGTGGGCACTCGGAGTTGGACAGGGGAAACGATACAAATGGACCAATTGATAGAAGGAAGTGCTCCACTGACCATTTACAACAATTTTAGTGATATTGGAGAGAATTCGTATCTTGGCTACGCAGTGACATCCGGGCGTACCAGCTCTGGAGGGCAGTACTTTGCCAGTGGAGCCCCTCGTGCAAGGAGACTGTACGGTGCTGTAACGATCTCTCATCCAAAAAGCAGTACAGTACCTTCAATATTTCAGGGAGAGCAATTAGGAAGTTATTTTGGTTATGCACTGGCTACATTAGACTTGAATAGAGATGGATACGATGAGTTGCTTGTTGGGGCTCCCTTTTACACACCGGTAGTAAAATCCGGTCAAAAATCGGTAATGGGAAGTTTTAATACAGGATGCATATTTATATTTAACTTGGCACAAAGCACCACAACACCGATCGAGTCTAAAGTATGTCCATAGGAACTTATTTGGAACATAAATTTTATGTCATCTTGTTTGTAAAATTACTGGTTAAATTTTAGATATGTATGGAACCGCAGCAACTTTCAAGTCGTAGTCATTTCGGGTCAGCAATTGCTAAAATTGGGGACATCAACTATGATTTTTACGATGATTTTGCAGTTAGTGCTCCTTATGATAACGAAAAGCATGGAACTGTATTCATTTATCATGGAGGTTTCCCACTCTCAAATCAACCGGCACAAATGGTTCATGGGAAATCATTTAGCATTCCGGGTTTACATGGATTTGGAAACTATTTGCTAAGTGGGAACGAGGTGGACATAGATGGAAATACTTCTCCAGATCTTATTGTTAGCGCTTTTGAATCCCGTCACGTAATCGTGCTAAGGTCTCGTCTTGTTGCTAAGATGTCCATGACAATTAGTTTTCATTCGAGTGAAAGTACAGGGCCAGCAGGTGAAATCAGTAAATATTCACCAAGTCAACCTAATATCCGAGTGATGTCATGTATCAGTCTCAATGTTTCTACCAGTTTTTCATCGGAACAAAAACTTGGTTTTAGAATAACTGCTTATTTAATTTATGAGAATAATGCTTGTGAACATGAAAATTCAGACTGAAAATACACTTATATTTAATTTTAGAAACCTGGCTTAATTTTGAATTGGGATCTACACTTCCACAAGTGCAATTTGAAAATTCAGAAGATCAGGTAGAACATAGCTACCAACTTCAATTTCCAGGAGAAACATGCATAGAAAAGAAACTTGTTCTTAAGGCAAATCAAAATAAATAGATCATGATACATAATTCTAATCATTATGAAATATCTATAAGTACATGAGAAAATCTTTATAAATATTATTTTTGAATTTAGGCCACTGATACTTCAAGCGCCGAAGATTCAATACGTTTGATAGAATTCCGATTTCGTCTCAAATACAATCAAACAGAAAATTTGAGCGGTAGTCATGCCAACATCATAGTCCCAACTTTCACTACCGATCATCAGCGTCAGTATTTTACATCCTATAAATCATTCAATCCATATTATCCAATCACTCTTCCTCCAACTTATTCTGAATGGGCACAACTGCCATTAGCAATGGATAATTGTGATATTAACGGTAACTCAATATGTGAACCCGATTTAAAGTTGCGTAGCAATATTTTTTATAAAACGTTGCCAACATCACATAACCACAACAACAAATTGACCATCATCGGTAGTAAACCTTTAGTGATTGGTCAACTAGAAGAATTAGCGGTGCATATCAAAGTTCTTAATGACAAAGAAACAGCTTATGAACCAACCGTTTGGGTAACGTTGGGTGTTAGTGAAAATTTCAACATGAATGCAACGAAGTTAACATTAAATTGGGAAATTGAGGGCAAGTTGGCACGTTGTGAAAACTTTAATGGTACAACACCAAATCCTATTAAAGGAACTACTTTAACAAGTTTCGGGCACACTTGTTCATTAGTTATTCAACCTGGAAAAGAATTAACGTTTATTCTTAAAATTGGAAACTGGGGTCATTTGAGAGTAAGCAATGGGGATCATGGTAGCATGACTTTGAGAGTGGAAGTTTTCCCGAAAAATAATCGAACCCAGTCTGTAGTAGAAAATTTTGAGTTTCCTCTAGAGGCGAATGTATTTGTTGAAGTAAAATCGAGTGTTCCAGATCAGTCTGTAATTGATCCAAACTTGGTTCAGACTCAGTACGGATTCGTTGATATTAGCCAATATTTTATTGTATGTTAAAAACTCCAGCGTATATTTTACTAAGAAAATTCGGCTTAATCAAACTAAACTAACAAGAATTTTCAATTTTATTCAGATTTCGAATACTGGATTTTCCAGAACGGCAAAGGAAGCTGTAACTGCGGAAATACTTGTGCCAGCACATTATAATTTGAATTCCAGCGACAGCGATTGGACTCAAATTATCTGGATTGCAAATCCTTCCATTTCCGTAAATGATTTTTTTATATTGCCTTAAATAGTAACAGCACTTCTTTTATTTTAATTACTACCAATTATATTTTCACTGCAGACAAACACAATTGATGATGATGTTAGCTGTACTGCGGATAGTGATGAGTTTTTCACATATACTTCGGCTTCGCAAGAGCAAAACTTGTCGTCATTAAGCACTAATCAAAATGGTACGGGGGAAAATGAGACAACATTGTCTATGCCTCCTGAAATTGTGTCCACTATTAAATCAGGCGATAAATACATTACATTTTCTGGATGCGATACTAAAAGAGAATTACTTAATGAGATGTCTTGTCAAAAGATAACTTGTAAAATGGATTTGCAGTCTAGGGCAAACGTACCCCAGGAAATACGTCTTCACATGTTTATTTCAGGAATTGCATTGAATGGCCTTATTGACAAGGAAACAAAAGGGATTCGTGTGGAATCAAAGATTACTGTATTTTACCAAGGGAGACAAGTCACTCAGTATGTTGGAGTAGCTCAAAAATCGTTCCTACGACTGGAAGGCATTTCTGTGTTGATTTTGCTTGGAGCTGGAGGTGGTGGCATTGTTTTGCTCATCATTCTTACTGTTTTTCTACATAAAGTAAGATATAAAAGATAAATAATGAATCTCAGTATAAGTTTTGAGGAATCAATTTTGTTGATTGTGCAGTGCGGATTCTTCTATCGGAAACAAAATGAAGAACTTAAAAGGCTACTCAAACAGCAAATAGTACAAGAGGACCAGGAGGAAATAATTCAACTTGCATTGAGAAGTAGAGAAACTCAACAATATGAGTTGACTCTGTAATTTTTGTTTGAATTTAATTTACTAATGTTCATATGTATACTGTATCAACAATTTTATAGAACTTTACAAAAAACGTATGTTTCATTATTTTAACACCACAATCTTTTACAAATGGCACGTTCTTGTATTTGAAACAGTTAAAAGACATGAATGTAAACGTAAACTATCTACATTGGTTTTATAAGTAAAGTGACCGCAGTATTTCCTTTAAAATTGTTTTACTTTCTTTAATTCCTATAGTTGGTTCTCAAAAAATCGAACTGGATTAAAATCAAAAAAATGTAAGCTATTCTCATAAGACCCCAAACTGTTAAATATTTCCAGTCTGGATGTAAAACTTAAGAAAAAATGATTGTACCATTAAAACGTAAAGCTAATTTAGTGTAAATGATCGACGTGATTCAGCAAAACTTATTATTAGACTAAAGCAAAAGCTCTACATAAATCCATCAAGTTTTTTAAAAATACTCGCATTCAATTTTTGATATCACATGATTCTTCAGAATGAATGAATGATGACTGATCTGGTGACTTTACTTTTACAAAGTTTATGTCACAAACCTAAAAATTATGAGTGGTATTATTAAAAGCCTATGTTGACCACATAGTTTCCTTTGCATGAAAAAATATTTTATTCGTCACATTTCCTCTATCTATTTTTACCATGCACTTATGGATTATGACTTGTGCTGAAATATTAACGCCAACAAAACGCCCGACCCATTCAAAGCTCAGTATGCTCGATGGTTATATAGTATCATTGAATCACTTCTTTATGGATTATTTCTCACAGAGTAAAACAAAACATGTACATAGATAATTTTTAGTAAATTTAACTCGAAATTGCATAATTATTTTTTAAAAAATGGTTGCACCAACTATTGGAGTAGTCAGTCTCTTTACTTCAATTGTAGGCGTGTATAGCAATATTATTGACACTAAATTTCCCATTGTAATTCATGACACCAGTGGAGGAGAACAAAGTATTGGGTACGGTTCAAATAATAACTATTTTGGCTACTCTGTAGCGTTTATGAAAGGTTACTTGAGTGGAAATGGTCCACCAGGAGCAGTTCATTTTGAAGGATCAGGAGATGCGAAAAGCACGTAAGAATAAATATGACAAGTCATCATATAAGTCATCATCATATAATTATAATAAGTTTCAGCCATTTAACTTAACTGGATGAAAGGTTTAATTAAATCTGATTATGCTTAAGCCTTTTCATTGGAGCTCCAAATGAGACAAAGTCAACAAAAAATGCTGGCGTTGTTTGGCAGTGTCGGTTTGACGGAAAAGATTCAAAGGTTTCGTGTTCAATATATCGACTACTTTCTGAGTTGAACTCTCCTGTGGAAGATCCTGATTGTAATAAGCCATCACAAAGAAACTTCAAATTTCCGGAGAAGCAAACGGAACAATGGATAGGTGAGAAAGAATTTATGAAACCTGCAAAGGTTTTCAGCATTGCTGACCTATGGCCCAAAATTTTATACAGTGCATCTGCTTACCAAGTGCAGGTGCAAGTTTGAGTGTTAATCCAGTTTCAAGGCAGTTTTTGGCATGTGCTCCAAGATGGAAAATGAACGGATTTTGGTCAAATAAGAATAAGTATCAATGTCAACAGGAAGAGACAGCAAGTACGACAAAAAAAGTATGAATTTGATTATCATATCCAAAATCTGTCACAAAATTTTCAAATTTCAGTGACTGGGGCCTGTTTTTTGGCATCGCAAGATGGTGCAATTCATGAGATTAATCCGCTAAACAACCCAAGTAATACATTCATCTATTTTCGTGGCAATAAAATCCAGTACATTTTCTATTTCATCATTGCATTTTTTAAAAATTAGGTACTTACTACTACCCCGATAGGGGGTTAAGTGGATACGACACGCTTTACGCGGAATTCGGATTTTCTTCACATTTCACAGACTCAGGAAAACTTGTCGTAGGAGCCCCATCAAAATGGAGTTGGAAAGGTGCAGTGGTTGAAGTCAATGATCTGAAACCAGGCGGTGATGGAATTTCCGTTCAAAAAGATATTTCTGGAATTGGAAGGAATTCTTATTTAGGTTACACTGTAACATCAGGATTAGCCCGAACAAGAGGATATTACATTGCCAGTGGAGCACCAAGAGCTAATAGTCTATATGGTAGTGTCACTGTGTCGTATCCATCAAACAGACCATTCGCTATCTATACAGGGGAACAATTTGGAAGTTACTTTGGTTATGCCTTGGCAACAGTGGATTTAAATGGGGATGGATTCGATGAGTTATTAGTGGGGGCTCCATGGCACACTCAGGAATTCACTTCAAGTTCCAGACACGATACAGGATGCGTACTAATTTTTGATTTACAACTTCGGAGTAGAAAAGCAATTGAAAAAGTTGGTGACATTATGAATTTTTAAAATAAAAATGTGTAGAGATTATACAATATAATTAATGCAAACATATTGAAATGAATGTTTTGTAGTTGTGTATGGATTCACAACTAATTTCCGAGGGAAGTCGTTTCGGGTCAGCTATCACGAAAATCCGAGATTTAAACTTTGATGAGCAGGACGACTTCGCAATTAGTGCCCCATATGATGATAATGGCCAAGGAACTATATACATTTATCACGGAGGCTTTCCCCTATTAAAACATCCAGCGCAAGTTATTCGAGGACGGTATTTGAACATTCCTAACTTGTATGGATTCGGAACCCATTTGCTTAGCGGGAATCAGGTTGATATTGATGGGAATACTACTCCAGATCTAGTAATTGGGACATTTGAATCACGTCACGTGGTTGTATTACGAACACGACCTTTGGCTAAGGCTTCCATGAAAATAAGTTTTCATACTGGTGAAAGCAGAGGACATGATGGGCAAATGAACAAATATGTACCAACTCAACGAAACTTTCGAGCGAGAACTTGCGTCAGTTTCGCGTACTCAATTAGTTTACCGTCAGAACAACAATTTAGTAAGTTACTAGATTAAAGCAAAGTCTCGTACTGATATGGTTGGTTCATTTGGATGATAGAATTAAAATAATCTGTAATCAATTTACAAATCCTAGCGCTAGAAACATGGCTTAGCTTTGAATTGGGGCCAAAACTCA
>JAQFXM010001511.1:0-31404 GCA_034693345.1 Entomobrya multifasciata | reverse complement strand
ACGGCACATTTCCATTTCCATCCAATTCAGCTCAATAAAATATTACGCCCAATAAGAACCCAAGTTGAATTAGAATAGGTCGGTCGGTATTTGAATAGTGTGTAGAAAGTCTCATCAGCAGCAGCCAAGTAGGAATGGAAAATAGAAAAAAGATTCAATTCAATTGACTATTTGCACAAATATGTAGCAGCAATTTTGACATGACTGTCCACATGTTTATTGATAGGTACCTATTTACGAAATCTAGTTGTATTCGTTTACGCTTTACAGTTATGTTCGGAAGGAAGAAATTTAATGACAGTTTATTTTTGCATTGATGTAGACATTGATCATGCGGATACAACGTAATTTCCCAACTTTCTCTGAAAGCACAATCTCTTGTGATTAGAATGCACATCAATCAAACAACAGTAGGGATGACGAGAAATTTTTCTGGAGACTAGGTGCTAGGGAGAAAAATGTAATTGCTATTTTTGGTTTATTCTAAAGCAGAATAATGGTATTGCATGCTTTTTTCATAGATGTTAAGCACAAATGATCAGGAAAGAGAGAGAATAGAATGACAACTTTTTTCTCCTGTCATATCAGAATTGTAATGTAAAATGTACCACATGAACTATGAAGAACATGGCTACACATTTTGAACGTACATGAACATCCCAGTGGGTACAACTAGGGAAAACCATCTAGTTTTAAAGCAATTTATAATTTTTGATAGGGATATATGGTGTCTGGTGAAATGTCAAGTTTTATTGTTAGGGCTTTGTTATTTTGCTCAAATGAGTTTCCATTTTTAACGAGCGTGGGAATTTTTATCTCTGATGGCTTTCTTTGCTATTTATGTACCTATATGAAACAATTTATGTTATTTTGGGAAGCAAATAATACTAGGAATATATGGATGAATAATGTTGTTGGCAAAATATCTAGGAATTCATTGCACAGTTTCCTTTGTCTCATTTAGCAATATCACGTAACAAACATATAGATTTATCTACGTAATTGTTCATTTCCGGATGCATGGAGTGTGCAGGTTACGGATCAGTAAGCATTGTGCTTTTGCTGGAACACATTTTTTGTTTAAATGAAATAATGTGAAAAATATCCTTGTTTCGTAAGATCGACAAAAGGTCCTTCCACATAAATGTACGCAACAGGCACCCCACTAATGTTTGTTTTTGTCAATGATGGAACCCCACTAATTTAAAAGAAATTCTTATGCCCCTTCGATTCCTTTGAACTTGTGGGAGTCAGTCTCAACCTGCATTTTTCACAGTGTGTAGTAGAGAATCACTCCAATATTTCATCAGTCTTTTTAGCTTCAAAAGTTCCAAATGAGTTTACCTAATAAATATACTAAACTTTCGTCAGGAAAAGTTCTGTGACCTGGCTGCGTGAATAACTTCCAGATAACTAAAAAGATTCCAATAACCAATCGTTTGAAGTATTGTTTTAGTATTAAATTAACGCATTTTTCATCAACGAAATTAATAGTTTTCTGAATAGATTGAGAAAGTTTGAGTTACGTTGAACCAAAATGAATACATACTAAATTACAATTAATTTCAATCCTTTTATCCTGACAAAGTCCAGCCTCCAAAATACTCATTTCCTTCTGCCAATAACATGTTCATTACTATCTGTTTCAAGTAAAAACTTTTCGTCAACTCTTGAGAAAGATTAGTTCATACTTTTTTATGATACAGGATAAGGTGTAACGATTTATTGAAATAGTTTTCTTACATCAGCATTTTTTACAGTCAAAATTTCCTTTAGTGGCACTAGTAGCCAGCCCACTCAAATTTCATTCTGCATATTTTCACCATCATTAAAATTGGTAAACTGAAAATGTAAATTTTAAGTACATAACACCCACCCAAAAAGCCTAAAGCCTTAAGCCTTGTGCTATGCTAAGTCGTATTGACATGACATGACTCAAGGGGTTGTTTTATAGCTTCATCACTTTCATCCCTTTTTCCGATAGAACTACTTTCCTTCGATTTTGGGACAGTTTCCAATTGAACGGATATACGAAAAAATGGCATATTTTCCCTTCCAAATTTTAGAGAAAAAACTGGATTCTATCCTTAAGACTTTTATACGAAGTATGGAAAGATTTTTTATGTCGCGTCGTGAGTCGTGATTGTATGCTATTGCATCATTTATGAAACCCTTCCTTCACTGTCCCAACATTGTACATGGCTATTTGTGAATATTTTGTAGGAGTGGCACAGACACAAGTAATCTTGTTCTTGTAGAATATAAGACGACGTCGACATCCTGTTTTCATAAATGCTTCTTCTGCAGTGAGTAGTTTCTTGGAAGTATTTCGCGGATAAACATAACATTAAACACACAGTTCGTTCCGGTGGAAGAAGATTGACACGTCCACACATGAAGTTATGTGTGTAAAAATATGTACACATAATATAATATACTCAGTACATTTATAGGGATATGTCATTTGCACAGACCTACAATCTTTTTTATATCACCACCTGGCACAAGGCACAAACTGCATAGTATAGTTTGTGTGTGTACTTCAAGTTTTCTCACTTGCAGGAAATACTTTTCACTCTTTTGGTGCATGCAACAAAGCACATCAACAAACACAAGCAAGTGAGTGGGACGGGATGAGCTTTATATGCCTATCACACAAACCAGTGCAGACCAGAGCACTGACTGACACGGCGTTTTTTGGAAAGAGAACTCACTTTTCACAAAATAATTCTACGTTAGATAAACTATGTAGAAAAAATAGAAATAACTTCATCATCTTATTTCTGGAAATGACATGTGTGTAGTTGGCGTGCGTAAATACGATTTCTCTGGTTTGACTTAAGGCACTCATGTAGCATGTTTGTTCAAATTTGCGAGAGAAAAAAAACTTCCATTACTTTGTAAATAACTTTGATAAGTTCGACTCATGTATCTCACCAAAAAAAAGATGATGCCTAGTCAGTCGAGCAGTGAAAGTTTGCTTATGACACGAAGACTAACTGTCATGTCATTGTTTTATAATAAACACGAAACAAAAAAGCAATACAACAATTTTTATAAGGGAATATCCAACTTTACAATTCTTTTTGTTCTACCTTAAAGATTGGATTTTGTTTTTGGTTCCTAGATATAAGTAAATGTATGTATGTTAGATTCATGGAAGTGTAATCTGTGTAAAAAAGCATTATCATGTCAAAATGTACATGCTTGGGCAATTGGAATTCTACAAAGAGTCTCAAAACACCCCGATTCATTGTTATTTTTACTTTTATGTTGAAAATGAAAACCCTCACTTTTCACTTTCATCAACCCCTTTCCCTGAAAGAAAGCTTTGCATGTTTTAAATGTCATTTTCAGCGTTTCCTCATGGTTTCGATCATTTTTTGCGTATAGAGAGCCCCTTGAGGCTTAAAATGCTCGAAACTGGGAAAATCTAGATTTACATAAAACTAATGTATAGACATACACATGTAAATTGAATCGCTAATATAAAAATGTACTTTAGATATTTATAACGGTACTTCATATACGTTAATGGTCGTTTACAGAGTTTTCTATTTTTCTAAAAATATCTGTTAAATTGATTGTCTCGTTGTAAATGATAATAATATGTGTGTGTATGCTTTGAAGTCGTTGTTCATTGCAAAAAATATATATCATTGACTCATGGAAAGAATACACAAATCAAAATGTTGTTCTCCGTCGAGAATTCGTGAATTTTTGAGTATCACTTCACAGTATTTATTGGGTTGGAATTACGTACTGTGATCTAGTTGGTTGCAAACAATAAAAATGAATTTACTATAAATATAATGAACATAATATACATATTATGCAACATTGCAGACACAAGTGGACAACTTAATTGATGCTAATAAAACAAAACACAGGCCAAACAAGTATGGTGCTCACAAATAAAAAATATATGAATACTTTATTAAAAAAGTAAATGTGTACTGCGTGCATCGAATATAAATAAAGCAACAGTAAATATTACATAAATCGTTAGTTAGCTGTAAAAACTACTTCTACTTACATTTACATGTTAATATATTGGCAAGATGTGACCTGATTAATAGTTACAGTATTACACGCTAATTTATCATAAACGTTGTGTACAGCAAAGGTAAATAAATGTCAGTGAAAGTAAATAAATCTACTCTAATTTACTGATTCATATTGGCAATTCCGAAGTTCTAGGAAATCGTTCCAGATATTTGGCTACATTTAAGTAAATATATAAATGCATGATGCATGCTATTTTATGTGCTACGAATAATAATAGTGTTGTTACGTTTATGGTAGATTTCTCATGGGAAAATACACTACATGAACCACATGAACTTACGATGATATTGTTCTGTAGGGTACAATTAGTAGAATGATTGAGTATTATGTGGTATACTAGCTTGTCTTTTAATATTTCAGAAATCTGATGTGGTAGATACAAATAAAACTATTGCAGTTTCAAAGGTTGAAAATTACTTAATCTGGGGAACATTGTTATGATCATTGGCAAAACAAATGCTTTCAAAGGTTACTAAAGCCTATGATTACTGATTACACAATTTCCCCGCGGAGACTTATTTGTTACAGAATCGACGAATGCAACAAGGTAAAATTAAATTACACAAATTATTATGTACACCATTGCACACCGTGTTTAGTTCTTATATAATGTTGACTATATCACGCGTTGTTATACGTCAAAATTTATCCGAGTTCCTCTCATAACAAAAACAAAGTATAAAGAAAATGTTATATGTTGTGTTATATGTATGTGAAAATGTAAACAAATTGGACGAATTTTTTAGATAATTAATGTGTGTCCAATTATTCCCTATTTCCTAACAATTTTAATGTATAAGTATAAGTATTTGTATATAAATAAGACTTAATACATAATATACTTGGTAATGATATGATTATAATAAAGGTTTATTATGATACATGTATAATGTATAATGGTTGGATTAACTTTTAAATGTTTGTGATATGTATTAACATTTCAGTAAAAATGTACCAGAATATTAGATAGTCCTGGCGAAAACGTAATATTTAACTTGTAACATATTTAAAGTCGCAAATTCTAATAATCAATGTAATCCCTGGCCCAAAGAAAGATAATACGTGAATAAAAATTAATTGTTACACTAAAATATTCTTACTCATTTCACCTTTTTGTTAGCATTCTTAATTTCAGTAGTATAGTTTATGTATCAATAAAAAATACACAATTATATCATAGACCTAAAATTTCAACTTGAAACCTGTGTTCTGAGTATTCTGACATTTCATAACATCTTTTCCCAATTTGACAGTTTGGGGTGAAGTGAAAGAGCGTAAACTCTCTGCTGACCGCATAAAATCTAAAGTTATCTGCTGAAGAGACTGAAAAAAAGTTTCCCCAATGAATACAATGTCAGTGTCATCCAGTATCCAGTGATCTAGTTGTTGTTTTCCTTTCACTTCACTAAAAACAATCAGTGAAGGGCCAATCTCAAAATGCCCCACAACATGGTCCCCCATGTGCATGTGGCGATTTAGATCTCATTGCATGCATCTCACTCCCATCCCACACTTCAGTCGAATACACAAATCCAATTTTATAGATTGGATTGGATATACAGCTACTGGATTACTGGATGACATGGTCGTTTCATGGTTTGTGGTAATGTTCAGTCAAATGCACTACTTGATATTGACAGGAAACGACAATCTGTAGATTTTTTTTACTTCAGTTCTTTCCATTCACTAATATTTATTCCGAGGAATAGAAAGTGAAAACCCAGCTCAAAGAACCGAAGTGACGTTTTCTATAAAATATCATCTTATATGCAAGCACGTGTAAAAATAAATGGATGATAAATGAATGTACCATGTGCCTTGCCATAAAATAATACATTTTATAAAAAATCATGCCTGCTTACTTTCATTGAAGTGAAATTCCGAAAAATAAAAGTTTTGAAGGGAAAAGAAACATTTATGTCACACTCACATACAAAAAAACTAAGTACCAACCGCAACATGAACACACAGACATACTCTCGCACTTTTATTGAGAACAAGGCACGATACAATGGTAATGGTGGTGGTGGTTGGAATGAAAGGGTTTTACTAGGAGAAAGCGAGGATTTGTGAAAGCGTTAATACTTTATAACAAACAGAAATCTTTTTATTTATTTTTTCCCACGGTGGCACATTGGATTAGATTATTCTAGTGAAAGAACTTAAGTTGAAGAGTAGATACCACCACACAAAATCACATTATCACACACGAAAATTGCTAATATAATGTACCTACTAGTTTTCCACAAGCCACAAATTGACAAGAGGGAAGTTCATTGAAAACAGGACAGAATTATTATGCTTGTGCTTGGCTTGTTTTATTCACTAATGGTTTTCGATCGCTTTCACTTTTGATTCATCACAGGATTCTCATTGGACTGTATGTGCTCTATATTTACTGTGGTGGAAGTACTAATCGTCAGCAAGCATTTTTGTGATATTTATGAGAATTGCGATGTGCATGAAAATGTTGATAGAAATTAGTATTTTATGCGCTTCGTCATTACTTACGTACATTTTTACAGGTTTAGAGGCGGTGAAATAAAATGATGGGAAGGTGAAACGCATTTTAAATATATGTGGTTGAATTTGAAAAGAGAGACGCAAATGTGAGAATGTAAATCGAACGCAACCATGCAGCCTTCCATAAAAAGTAATTTGATTTTTGCATTAACGAATGCGATAGAATCTTTGAAAACGAAGAGCGAAATCTTCTAAATTGAAATTGATGTTTGTGCAAAGTAACTTAGTCGAAGCTTTTATGCTACCAAATTTGCATTCAGTATGTTAAACAATACAGTTGTAAAGGTCATGACATTTAGGTGTTATTTTATTCATACAAGCAAATGCATACAAGGTACACTAATGCAAAAGGTACAATACTTTCAGTAATAAATGCATCTTGTTTTATGATACGGATACTTTTCCATTGATTTCGCGTGTTCCCGTCGGTAGTCCCAGAGAAAGTGATCAATCAAAATGGAATTGATGGATGAAAGTGGAAGGCCGGCAGAGGAAAGTTGCTTTCGCACTTGTTCCTTGACTAGTTCCACGGCGTGAATGGAAGCCCCTCTGATTTCCACTTCACGTGGGTCCCCATTAGAAAGTAAGTTATCTATGCACAAAACAAAAGCATTAAATGCAACATCAATCCCCATTACTTCATTTAACTTGACTTTCATGTAGGTCATTGAATATCAATAAGGAACTTACCCTTTTCTAAAAGCTGGAACAATTCTTGAGAGTATTCCATTGCCCCCTAGTGCAATAATACTTGTGGAACCCTGCATAAATATGTACGTGCATAAATTAATACAAGCATGCATTAGTGTAACTGATAAAATTTCTAGCCCTGAAGTTGGATATTTTACCTGTAATCTGCAAACATGGTCAACGATTCAATATCTTCAAAATGACCCAAGCCCTTTCCCTCGAAGCAAGCCCAAATATCCCCAATCAAAATTTGAGCTCTCTTGTAAAGAGAAACTGAAAGTAAAAATTGTTAACAAGGTCTTCTCGTTTTAATGATAAAAAGTAAACGATCTAATTCACAAGGTTTACCTTTCTTTCCTTCAAATTCAGCCTCATCCCGATATGAAGGAAAATCAGTTACGACAATGTTTAAAAGTTTCTGCGCACTTTTATTGCTGGCTTTAATGCAGTTTACAAATGATCCATTGTACTTTTCTACAAGAACTTTACCAGCCTCGTGCAAATTTTTCACACGGTCTTCCACAAGTGGAATGGGTGTTGACGTTTCTGACCTAAATATCCTAACAATGTCATCAGCAGTAAGAGATCCGTAAACTTTAGGATCTGTAATGTCCAAGCCTTCTTCCTGATAATAAGATAAATGTGTAATGAATTATGTTAAATGTTTAATTAAATGTTTCATGCATGAATTATCATTGTTTTAAGTGTAAGCTAATTAGTACATACAACCGCCCTGTTTACTGCTGCGCACAGTGCAAAGTACCCTGTATGAGTTTCTCCTTTGTACTTCACTTCCCATTTGGGAGGATCAGCAGAATCATTTCCTTCTGCGGCAACTCCTGACCAAAAGGAAAAGTTCAAGGTGTCCACGAGGAATATCCAATCTACAGCTTTCTCACTCAGAGCATTGGGATGAAGGCCGTGCTGACCAAAGTTACGAGGTGCTAGTTTTCCTGACCGAACCGCTTCAAATATCTGTTTTGAGAGGAGGTTTTATGCTTCTTAGTGGTCATATTAATTGTATGTACATAATAATACTATTGAACACACTGTGTACAGTTTACACAGGTTTCCTTATGTCTATAACCTTACCTCATTCGCACACTTTTCCGCACCACTGCTGTTGACTTTGACATATTTGGCCTTGGACACAATGAACTCCCCCGATTCCTTGGGAGAAAGCACATCGGAGCTGGAACTACTAGTCATGATGGCTTTTACAATCTTGCTGCAATAAAAAAGTGCGTAATTTAATTTCAATTCCTGCTCCAGTTGCCAGTTGCCGTACTTGAACCTCTCCTCTTTACTTGCACTTCATGTCTAATATCATTATCATCTGCTGTGAAAAAGCACGTGTGACGTACAATGATAGAAATGACAACTGAGACCGAGCCCCACTCAATGTTACTGATTTCCAGTAGGAGCAGAGTCCAACAGAATGCATGTTCTTTGAACGAGCACTTAACTCTTTGCTGGAGATTTACTTTCACTATGAAATCTCTATCTAGAACCTAGAATGAATTGAAATGAAGTGATGGAGTGATGCATAATGAATGAGTATGCTCACCTAAACTGTTCATGTAAATATGCTCCTTTCACCTTTTACCAAAAATCTGCTACTCATGAATCATAACTTGCTCTCTAAAGATAATGAAATCAAGTAACTTTTAACATGCAATTATGATGAAAAGATTTTTTCTGATGAATTTAATTACAACAGACAAACAAAGCCCCATTAAATATGTTATAAATATGGATTTATTTTGATTAACTATTTTAGTGCAACCAAATTTCTTTATGTAGGTAAATACAATTACAAATACGAAAATTTAAATACATACTTTGCCATTAAAAAAGTTTACAAAGCTTGAGATAACTTAAATATTAATAACACGAGATAGTTTCTGGATTCGGTTGAGAAGAATATCGCCCTGCTTAATGGTGGATTGGTACTGCCAGTTCTTATTGTCAGGCCTCGTTGTTTCCACAATCCCTGAAAAATTAAACATACACATGTTAATTATTTCATTACAGTTAATACGCATTCATTTCTACAAAAAACAACAGTATGATTACTATTTCAAGTACCTGTAACTTTGTCAATTTTACAATGCAGGCGACCAGCAGCAATAAAACGATGTAGCTCCCCATCAATAAACTCTGAGGTGACACCAAACGACCTTGACATGTAGTCCAGGGTTAAGCTGCTGTATGATTCCAACAACTGAGAATAGCCCTTAATTCTCATTTCACGCACGTAGTACCGATAATGGGGCGACAACATGCGGTCTTCTTTCAATGCCTAGAAGACATAAAATATACAACATATTTTATTCAATTTCCTTAAAATCAGTGCGTACTTTTCCGCTATTGTACCGCAGTCATATGTATAGTATAAAATTGATTACCGTCTCTAATTCAGCCAATCTACGGAAGAAATCTCCATATTTGCACTCATACAGTGACATCATGTACGATTTCAGCTCAGGTTGAGAGTGAAGCACCTCCTGGATTTCTGCTCCTTTGATAACCTTCTCTTTCAGTTCATTACGAGGCAAAGCAAACATGCTGACAATGACAGTGTAGCGTACGAAATCAATGTAATCCATCAATTCGTAAGAAGTAAAAGTTGAAATTGTCTCCAGGAAGAGATCTGCAGCTGTTTTGAAGTCCCTAATGGCCATTGCGTACATACCCTGAAATGTAAAAGAAAAAATATTAAGTATTTGTAATGTGATAAAGAGGCACATAAAGGACATGATTTGTAATATTGTACGTTTGCTTACCTGGTAAACTTTCAGACGATTTCTCCTATCCCAATCACCTCCCTCTTCAATTAGAATCTTTGCTTTTTCAATATTTCTTGTAATGACATCATGATCCATGTAAAACAAACCCATACGAATTTGATTGAATACAATATCCAGTCGCTGTCCAAGAGAAACTGTTTTCTCATATGTCTTCCGGAAAGCCACCAACGCCTCTTCCTTACTGCCAATTCGGCAAAGATACTCCGCCTTCTTCAGGTTATTTTCTCGGACCTCCATTTCAGTTAAATTTTTCTCTGCATCGTCAATGAATGCATCAAATTCTTGTACTTTCTCCAGATTCTTTTGTTTCATTGCGGCGACCTCTTCATCAGGGAGTCGACCAAGAACAGGGTTGTTCACATCCTTGATAAGTTCTTCATAAAATGGTGCCATGTTTTCCTTCTTAATGACTGCCATCAACTTTTCAACAATTTCCTGTCGATTATGCTTTTCAGACAGCTCAGGGAGGAGTAAAACATGCTTCCATTGAGCAAGTTGAAGATCAGGGTTCTTCTCCAAACCATCTTCTTGAACTTCCAAAGGCATGATGATAATTAATAGTTTATCCGCTGACAAGAATCCAAGTAGCTATAAAAGTCATGAAAACCCCACAAATTAAAGTTAATCCTCAATTATAAATTTTCTCTAACCTCACAAAGTACTAAATAATTTTCATTTCAGGTAATCTACTGTCCCAGTAAGCATTAAAAATTCACTATTGACTTGCACATTGTAATTACCTGTTATAATTTTTTTCAAACACTTTTTCTTTAAAACTGGCTAACTGAAGACAATTGTAGTTAAATTTATATTTAAATACAAAAACGCGATTTCGAACAACAACAGTTGAATGATTTGGATTGGAGTAAGACGCTGAGAGAAAGAGATGCTGCCAGTAAATCAGGTGTAAGCACAGTCAGTTGTTGCTGTTGTCTGTCTGTGTTCAAAAACATAACAAGCAATGACAAGCGGTTTGAGAAAATTGAAAAAACCGCAACGTCTCATATTGCCCCAATTGACATGAATGCACTGTTTTAAAGGCAGATTTGTGTGTGAAGTTGAGGCTTCTTGGGAATGACAGGACAGGAGGACATCCAATCCAAAAGCAATGATTTTGCACTTTGCGTAAAGAGGACCAAGAAAAAACACAAATCATCCGGCATCATCATCGCAATTTTCATTCGGAAAACTTTTTGTTTGTGATTAAAAGTAAATTGGTAATTAGGTAAGCACAAGTGAATTTATAATTGGTTATCTTTCAGTGAAGGTGTTTTGGTTGATGTGCATGTATTTTATGATAATTGTGTCGCATTTTCTTTGTTTTTGATTGATTTAGTAAAACCGTGGAGTGAAGTTAACGAAAAGGAGTGTTTGGATAGATTTCTAATCAAAGTATTGAAAATGGTAAGTGATGAGATCTCGTTTAAAAATTATCGTTGTCGACGCCATAATTATGAAATGTGCAGCTAATTTAAACTGTACTCTTTAATTTGTAGTTCCGTAATCAATATGACAGTGATGTCACAGTTTGGAGTCCTGCAGGACGACTCCATCAAGTGGAGTATGCGATGGAAGCTGTTAAGCAAGGATCCGCTACTGTTGGAGTGAAATCACAAACTCATGCTGTGGTAGTTGCTCTGAAACGAGCTGCGTCTGATCTTGCTGCACATCAAAAGAAAATTATTCCAGTGGATGAGCACATGGGTGTCTCCATTTCCGGTAAAAAGAATTTATAATATTTTAACGATCGTAAGCGATTCAAAGCATGTAGATTAGCAATTCATTTTTTTCTTCGTGTTGTCAGGCTTGACAGCTGATGCCAGGTTGATGGTGCGATGGATGCGAATGGAGTGCCTGAACTACAAGTATTCTGATGACGTACCACTTCCAGTTGGTAGATTGATGTCAATGCTTGGAAACAAGATGCAAATGTCAACTCAGCGTTACGATAGGCGCCCTTATGGTGTAGGTCTATTGGTCATCGGATATGACACTCAGGGAGCTCATCTGTTTCAAACTTGCCCCTCTGCTAATTACTATGATTGCAAAGCAATGGCCATAGGGGCACGGTCACAATCTGCTCGTACGTATCTGGAAAAGCATTTGGACACTTTCGGTCCTTGTAACTTACAAGACCTTGTTGCTCATGCATTGCGTGCTTTGAGAGATACCCTGCCAGCGGAAATGGAGCTTAACAATAAGGTAAGCTCAAAATGTCAACTCTTTGCAAGTAGGGATATTATAAACCTTTACGTTATCTAATGTCTAGCAATCGTTTGTCTTTTGTGAATTCAGAACGTAAGCATTGGAGTTGTGGGAAAGCAGACAGAATTCGCGGTCTATGATGATGATAACGTCGATCAGTTTCTGAATTTACTGGATCCATCTGAACGTCGTGGTCGCGGTGCTCCAGCAGGAGCTGCAGCTGATGATGACGCACCCCCACCAGATGCTCCTGGAGACGAGCCTCCAGCTCCAGCTGCACCTTCCACAGAGACAATGGAAACTGATTAAATGCGATCCTTATCCTGGTGAATTCTTACGCATCTACAAGAAATTAAATCCATTAATATAAAAGGGTTAAAAAATATTTGTACCAACTCAAATCATTTTTATTCATTTAGTGTAACTGAATTGTTGTTACTTCATGTGTTAAGAGCTGTGGAAAATTAAGCTAAATAAAGTTTTGATTTAATGTTTAAAATACCATTTTTTCAGAAATATCAAATGTCATATTTAGCCACTTAGTTGGTTTTGCATGCGTTCTTTCTCTCTATTGACTTGTATCAAACACTCAATTTTTGTACACTGACGGCGCGAACTTGTTCCAGTCTCCTGCATATCCTCAGTCTGTCTCTGTCTTCATGCACATGTAACATCACAGTCACCTGTCCAAGCAGCTGACCTGCATTTAATTGTTCTGTTCTGTCCTCGTGATTAGCCGCTGTGAACTTTAACTGATTAGTTGTATTAAAATGTTGGCAATTAAATGCAAGAAACCAGTATTCGATATATTAGGGCGATCCAGTAATGTGCACTTTCGATCATGGTTTCCAATGTGCGCCCGACAAATTCATAGAAAAAATCATACCGTGTCAAAGACGCCAACCAATTTGTGCTATTCTCCAAGAATTTCCACATGTGGCTGTCAATTGTCGGAAAGTATTTTCGTAAGCAAACAAAGGTTCCTCCAGAATCCTCATTCTTTCCCTTCAAAGTTCACTCCTCTTCGCTTGCCAGTCAGACCGTTTTCTGTGACTTCCTGCACCTTCGATGAAGCGTCTTCATTTTCAAATGGAAACGACACAAAACCTCGTACACGTACTATTGATCAAGTCGTTTATCATCTTCAGGCAGACATTAGAAGGAAGAGGAGAATTCATAAAGCAGATATACATAATGCGGTAGAACTTGTCGAGAAAGGTATAAAAGATGAATGTTTTGTGACAATGATGATGATGCATATGATGCTATTTTGCATGCATTTCCAATGATGAATGATAAACTTTTGTATCATAATTTCTAGCTTCCAGAGTTGAAAGTTTTGGAACCTTTCTCTTGAACTGCTGCTGTGACATTCTACCTGACTTGCATCCAACTTACCGAGTTAAATTAGCACAACGAATATGGGCCGTCATTCAAAAGAGCAAAGAGTATACTGGGGAATATTTCGAATCCATGTTGAAGGTTCTGGCACTAAATGAGGACAAGAATATAGACCCATTAGAATTGTTGAAAGAGGCCAAATCTGCCGGAGTGAATACATCAGGAACAATGTGCTTTTTTGCTTTACTTATCGTTTGTCAAAGAGGTGATCTGGAATCAGCAGTGGAAATCCTAAACCTGATGAAAGATAACATGATTCCTGTGAATGAGCGGTTTTTTAATGCTTTAATGATTGGGAATGCTAGAGCAGGGTATGCAGAGAGCTTACTTTACTTACAGTATCATTAAAATTGAATGATTTGGTGTATGTGTGATTTTAATTGTTACCGTTATTCTTGTAATCAGGGATTTCAAAGGGGCCACAGATATTCTGCAAATTATGAGGGCCAGTGAAATCGACCCTACTAGGCATACCTGGTACACGTTATTACACGTTTACATTGAAATGGTAAACTTGCTTATTTAAAAAGTATAAATGGACGTGGCTTGTGGCTTTATGAATGACGTACTAATTAAATGGTTTTAAATACACTAGGCAAGCCTGGAAGATTTAGAACGAACATTTTCCGAGATGATTGGTTCACCGTTATCTGAAGATCAATATTACGAATTACTCAAAGCGGCAGGAAAACTGAAGAACGAAGATATCCTCAACTCAGTAATCAAACACGCCATGAATTCCAAGAAAATGCATGCTTTGAGTATCATAAATTCATCACTTCAACTAATGCATTTAGGACATGCTGAAAATGCTTTGAAAATACTATTGAAATTTTCAACGACTTTACTCACGAGGAAGGAGCCACTTGGAGCGTTCTTCATAAGGGAACTTCATTCGGCTAATGTGGAAATGGTTAATTTTTTATTATACTGATAACTGAATATGATTCAACATGTGAATTTCCGAGGATTGAAATTTTCTTATTTTAATTTTAGGAGCCTGAAGCATACATTAAACTTGTGAAATCTCTGCAAGGAGACGATACTAATCCATATGCATTAAACATGGCCGCTGAATTTTGCTTAAAACAAAGTAAATTTGGATTGGTGTATAGGATTTTTGAAGAAATGCATTCCATGAATATACCAGTTCGACCCCATTACTTTTTACCTGCATTCATTTGGGAGGCTCGTGAAAATGGATTTGAAGAGTCGGTGAAAGTACTCCGGAAAATGCATGCGTTCGGTGTACAGCCTGACTGGGAGATGCTGCTAAATTGGATTATTCCAACACTTTACGATTTGGAAAAGGATTTATTTGAAGTTTTAAAAACTGTAAAAGATGTCACTGGCCTGTCGTATTCTTCCGGCAATATTCTGAGTGCAGGACTTACATATGCAGTGCAAGAAAAAAAGTTTAAAGAGTGTACTGCTATAGGTATTTGGTATACAATTATTTATACAAGTATCTTAATCAAAAGCTAACAAGAGTTAAAACTTATAAATAAATTCTTTCTAATATTCTTTCTTTCAGTTGAAAAGATTCAAGCGAAATTATCCCATCCCGAGGTCATTATGGACTCTTTACTTGGATACGTTTGTGAAATGGAAGGCGAAAAGGACTTGACAGACATCACAATGTTCATTAAATATGTTGCGGATAATAAACCCACTCAAGATAAACGAGACTACGTTGGAGCTTTCATTATAAAACTTTTGGAATCGGATCGAAGTGAAGAAGCTGAATTATTATTCAAGCATATAGGAAATTTGCGAATACCCATTTCAACGACAGCAGCAACCATACTAAAGGAGAAGATGAGCAATAATGATGAAGAACCAGAAATAAATTCTGATCTATCTTTCCAGTACATTTATAATGGTAGTGGTATTCAAAACGTTCATGTAAGCGAAATGGATGAAAAGTTACTGGAATTCCACAAGGTAGAGCTTGAATCCAAAGATATGAATGTTCGAGGAACTGACCGCAAGCTTTTTCTCAAGTACTGCGCTAGAGGCGACCTTGAAAAGGCACTCAAAATTAAATCAAATTTTGAAAAGGAGCATGGCTCTTTATCGATAGGAATGAAATCTTCTTTGATGTCAGCGTATGTACAAAATAAAATGTTGGAACCAGCATTGGAACTTTTTCAGGAGTTGAATAATGCTGATGGGGATACATCTGCGGTCGAGCTTGATACTTACAAAATCATAGATTTAGCAACTTTAATGGCAAAGAAAGGTTTAGTGGGGGAAGCCGTGTCACTAATTCAGGATAACTGCTCATCGAGGACAATTGATCGTCCAGAAAGTATAACGAGGAATATAGTGAACTTATTGGAAGCTCTGTCACAATCGGGATCTGAAGATGTGAGCAAGCTGACCCAGTTTTTATCAGAATTAGGATTACTGAAACCATCAAACCCTACACTAGCACCGTCAATAAAGGACTTGATTAGAAAAGAAAAATTGGAACAAGCAACTGAACTGATGGAACAGTACACAAAGCAATATGCCCTAAATCCATGCCTGCAAGAATTAACGTATGCGGTTATTGACAAGCCTAGCTTATTAGAAAGGGTTATCAAGTGTTCATCGAGTGTCAAAGGTGAAAGGGAAGCAAAGCGTTTACTGTCCTTGGCGAGAGCAGATTTGGGTGATATTGATGGTGCTGCAGCTGGTTTCTTGGTAAGTTTTAAAACATTCATGATGCAAACAGTAAATTCAAATTTTACAACATCTTGTGAAAATTATATGAATTTCCAATTTCAGGAACTTGGAAGTGAGCTAAGCTTCATTTCATTGATCAAACAGTGTGAATACCTCAGCTCTAAGAGAGAAGTCAGCAAAGTTTTGAACTTGATTCATGCACTTCAAAAGACTGGAAGAAATTATGACTGTAGAAAATTGTACAATATTGCATTGCAAGCATGTAGTAAGTTCAAATTCTATAATTAAGTTTAATCCTTTTCATTTTATAATCAATATTATATGAGTCAATTTGTAATAAGTAGCGAATTTCATAAATTTCAGAACGATTCGGAGATAACGAAGGACTTAAACGAATACTTTCCAGCATGGAAGAACAAGATTTATATATTCCACCAAAAATTAAAAGAAATGTCTAGTCAAAAAAGTAACTTTTAAATAAATAATGGAGGAAAGTTTTATGCGATATCTAAAACACTTAACGATTGCTTATTAAGTTTAAAGTCATGATAGGTAAAAAAACTGTACATATTAAATTCGATGTGTCTACTTTTAATTAGATCGTCCTAAGACTGCGTCATGTGGCCCATTCCATACAGCACTTTCCAGTTCACTGTCAGCTTGATCCATCTAGAGAAATTTAAATTCACATAAAAATCATTGCATCTTCACGTGTAATTTCAAGGCAAATATATATTTGCATGTATCAAGTTCAACATACGTCATTTATTTCTTCCTCCTCCAAGGCGAGATCCATTTGATCATAAGAACCACCTGCTGCATCGTGATGAACGCCAGGTCTACTACCAACCAAGTCTATTCTATTTAATCCATCTCTAGCATCTCTGTTTGCTGGGTCCAATCTACAAAAAAGATTATTTAGCATATTCAGCAATTAGGATTCTGTTCTTCCGGTGCGGTGTACACAAAATAATCTATAAAATTCAATAAACTTACTTCAATGCCAACTGGAAGTGATCAGCAGCCTTATCTTCGTCATTTTTCTTTAAGTATAACTGTGCTAAGCGAACATGAACTTGGGCTGGGTTTACTCTATGCTCTATTTGACTTTCTAATAACTCGATAGCCGAACTATAAACTGTTTCCTGAAATCGAAATAAATTCATATAAAAACGATTGCCTACAATATAAAATTTAAACGACTTCATTCAAAAAGGCACAGCTAATCTCAAACACACTTACATGTTCATAAATATCCGTCAGCATAAATACGGCAGGTAAATAAGAGTTGTCTATGGAGAGTGCCTTTTCCAGGTACGCTTTTGCTTTTGGCCAAGTCAGCGGATCTTTAGACAAGGGACTCGCACACATCTGCATAAAATAAGAAATGACAGGACATGAAAGTAATTATTGGCTGCACACTAATTTCACAAAAATATAGCAAACAAAGTAGATTAATACGTACCGTCAAAACTCTCGGTGTTTCGCCTAATTTTTTGCAAGCATGCGTCGCTATTGTGGAAGCATCTCTGAATCTCTGCATTGCAATATAAGCGTCAACTAAACCCTTATGTGGTTCATAACGGTAACTGCACATTTGTGTAGCTTCCCTGAAAACTACACAGGCTTCCTGCTTATTTCCTAAGTCTAGAAGAATATTTCCTTTGCAAATGAGGGCCTCCAAGTTTCGAAATCCGCTGCATATGACTGCTTTCTGGGCAAAGTACAGCGCACGTATTCCTCTGTTGGTCAGTTGTGCATAGTAGGCGAGTGCTACAGGATAAAGAACAGAAAGTAATGTTATTTTTTATGAAAAACTAACGAGCTATTTATAATTTAGAGTTTTCAAGATTACACACCTATCCATGGTTCGCTTCTTGTTTCTCTGTAATCAAGTTCGGTAAGCCGTTGTATCAGTTTTTCAAGATCGTGTGTCCGTTTTTCTGACCAATATAGAAACGCCAAGAGATCCATACCCTTCATGTTGGCACCTTCAATTGTACCAGCCTAAGGAAAGAAGAAACTAATCATTATCGAATGCCCTCCATTTATCAACGTTTACGTAGTCATTTGGTTTGGAATTCAGAGTATGATTTTTGGAAAGTATAGTAATATAGTAAAGTTGAATTTTGTATATAGCGTACCGCCTTCAGAGGATTAATTGCCTCTTGGTAATTCCCTTGCATTGTGTAAGTCATTCCAATTGTCGTCAATAAGTTAAAATTATTATTTAGTGAATTCTTTTCCTGAAGATAAGTCATCATCTCAAGGGCTTGGCTAAAATCTCTTGCATACAAACTCTGATGTGCCTTAATCCAACGAAAAAACCAGTCTGAGAATGGCATTTTGTTAATTTTATGCTGAAAAAACACTTGCAAATCAGCTTCCCGGAGTCCCAATGAAATCAACCCTTCAACTGCATCCAGGGACATAGGTGCTTCCTGATTAAAATGTAAAAAAGCTTAATGTATGTATAAACAAAATGTTCAGCTCTATATTTTGGCATAATTCAAGTATTCATGTAAAATTAACGAATCCGTACCCTTAAAACTTCCTTAAATGAAGTGATAGCCGCCCTCTCGGAGCCATTCTGCACATACATTTTAGCTAACGCCATATTTGTCCTTGCAGTTCTTTGTTTGGCTGGGATACTTTGCAACATGTTTAATGCATCCGTTGTTTTCTTCAGTTGGACCAGACATAAATGCAGTTTATACTTTAAATCTGAAAATTACAGAATAATAAAAAACCAATTGGCTGTATAAATGCCGTGCTTCGTTCCAATTTTTTATCGTGCATATAATAATATTCAAAATTCAACCATGATTCTTTTAATGTTTACCAATACTGCAGTCATCAGGTAATTGCTCTTTAACTTGCTGACTTTTACTCAGATATTTGTACATTTGTAATGCCCGACGGTAGAAGGCCTCTGCCCTAGTGAATTCATGCATATTGTACGTAGAATCACCCATTAAAATTAATACGTGAACTTGCTGCGCTTCTGTAAGAACATCTTTCAATTTATCGGTCAAATTTAATGCAATTTCTCCCAGGTATACCACACTACTATACAGTTGTTCCTTAAAAAGTTGATTAATGCTGTCAATATAGTAGGTTTTTGATGGTTTAAAGTATTCAGCCATGGGGCTAGTTAGCATCCCAGGATTTGACTGATTCAATAATGTTGAGCACATTTTGTAATGGTGGCTTATAATGGCGTTGTCAAATCGAATAAAAATCCTTCTTCAAAATTTTCGAAGAGAAATATTATATTATACTATGACCTATTATTGTTGAACATTAAAGTTTAATTGTTCTTTAAATATTCAAGTTCAGGGTGAATCGAACTACGCAACGCAACGGAGGACGGAGGAGTAAAAGATCTGCCTCAGCTGTAGAAAGAGATGTTATGTTATGCAACTTGTTTATCTGCCTTGAAATGAAATTATGCTGCCAACTTTCAGCTTTCTTGAAAATGTACAATGTTGCATTGTGCATTGCACTTCTTCGACTTGCCAAGCTTCAAGTCGCAACCGCACACGCACGTAAACACAAGCGAACACATAAAACGTAATTTTAATAGAGAATAGAGATAGATGATAGAGAATAGAGACGAGAGAAGATGAGGAGGACTTGGAGGAGCTCTTTGCTTTGTCCTATTTCTTTCTTCGGGTTGGAATTTGGAATTTGCATCTTATCTGCTATTGGCTATTTTTATTTACGTAAAATGCAAAATTGCCTTGACCCTTGCAAAATATGCAAATTGCGATTTAATCTGCGCTGGCGTACGAAGATTTTTATGTTCTTTCCTTAATTTATGCAATATACAAGACTCAAGATGCATTTTTACTGGCTTGGGTGCGTGTCAGTTTGATTTGATTTGATGCATTTTTAAATAATAGTTCTTCTGTTGTCTGTTCTTTCACGGAAGTTGACATATAATCATTTTTTTCTGTAGCTTCTTTTTCGCTCTTGTATCTACCCTGCACATTGTTTACACAATCCAAATCATTTTAATTCATGTTTAATTTTTTTATCCGAAGAAAGTTTACCCATGCATTGCAATTCGTGCATGAAATTAGTTAGACCTGAAAATTTTTCAGGTCTATGCAGATTTTATCTTCTATCTATCCAGTTTCAACAAAAATGGTTTTGAATTGATAGTTAGTGCGAAGTGCGAATGGAAAAATGCAAAAAAGGGACGCAACACGCAACTGCGAAGCAGCCAAAAGTAATACGTAGTTTTTTTTATAATGCTTACTGCGTCATTGTCCTGTGTCCATTTCCAGATGAAAAGCAAAAATCATTTTCCATTCATAGTTTTTTTATGAACATGACAAAACAAGTCGAATTCTTAATTTGCATTGCATAATGAAATCGGCATTTTTTGTCAATTTTTTGGAAGTCTGAGATTGTCAGAAATTGTGCATTTTTCATAGATTGTAGATTTCAGGGTTCAGTAAATTATTTCTAGTTTTAGCTTCTATTTAGAAATTGTACGTGCCTACGACTTCTTTCACTGTTGTTATATTGCATTTTACACAGTGAAAAATATTTTTTTTAGCTAAATTAAATGTCAACATCAACTGTCAACTTGACAAAGCAAGCGAACGGAGCGAATCGAAAAAAATCTGCTATACAAAATACGAATATGAAATTCTATTGCAATTGGTTGCAAGTTTAGTGCAAGTGCAAAGTGCGTCCGATTGACTCACGTAGCCCCAACTCTAACCAACCCCAACCCATCTGCGGAAAAAAGTGAAGATATGTAAAAGAGAATCTCTAATTTTTGGTTGTGCCGTGCCGTTCTTTTCCACACAAAGGGCTCCACAAAAACAAGGACAAGACGAGAAGAAGCGCGGCTTTATGTGCGGCTGCTGTAATAATACGTCAAGTTTTTTTTATGTTCACTTGTTTTCGTTTCTCGCATTGTCTATTTTTCGTCCACTGCTTTTCTTTTCACTTAAAATAAAAGTTTTTGAAAATCAGTGATTGTTTGTTTATCTCAGTGATCTAAATTAGTGAAAAAATTGATGCATTTTGTGTATTTAAAAGCACAAAGTTAGAAGTGAGTGGAGGTGAAGATCTAATTGATGCAGTGCTTTCAGTGCTTTTGAAAATCAATCTGGTCGTCCTGTCTAACAATACTGAATAATTAAAATGGATATTAAACTTACCACCGGTGCAGTCTCGGTTAGTTAACTTTTAATAATTGTTATCATTATGTAGTTTAATTGATCTATGAAATTCAAAATCTAAAAATATTCCCGTCTGTTTGTGTGAAGTAATCGTGATTCTCATCTCTATTTTGGTAGATTATGACTATGTTATTTGAATTTTTAATTGTTTGCAGACGCTTATGCGTGGAGAAGACGTAGATAAGCCTGTGTTCCAAATACTGGGCTTCAAAAGGATTTCCGGACAGCAAGGAAGTGATCGTTTCCGTTTGAATATATCGGATGGTCTTCACTCTCATACTTTTGCGATGTTGGCAACTCAACTCAACGTTATGATTCCATCTGGGGAGCTGGACAACAATTGTGTTGTTCGTGTTGAAAAACTTATTTCCAACGCAGTTTCGGAAAAGTATGAAAAATACCGTTCAAATTATGTTCTTTTAAGTAAAGAAATCATTAAGTTGTGTTTGGGTCATGTATGTATCGATTTGTGTTCTGGTTTAGACGTGTCCTGATTATTCTCGAGCTGACGGTTCTGGCAAAAGGAGCAGACATTGGACAACGACTTGGAAATCCAGTTCAGTACACTGAACAAAATGCTAATATGGCTGCCTCAGTCACTAATGGAAATTCATCGGCTCCAGCACCTCGTGCTACTAGTAATCCTCCACGTAAGAAAAAGAAAATCTTAATAACTCATGAAAATGATATGTGTGATTACGATTACCAGTATGTACATATATTTTTGTCTTATTTTTGCAGCTGTCAAATCGGAGATTACTTCAAAGCAGCCAACTTCCTTCTACGGACAAGATCAAAAGAAACCAGCCCCTGAGATGAAACCTCCACCAGCTGCGAATCGTAATAATACGTCATTTGGAAACACCTCCATTACGGACGCCGTTGTTCCCATTCGTGACATCACGCCTTACAACAGCAAGTGCACCATTAAAGCTCGTGTTACTAACAAAGGTCCCGTAAGAACTTGGTCTAATTCAAGAGGTGATGGAAAGCTATTCAGTGTAGATCTGCTTGATGAAAGTGGAGAAATCAGGGCGACAGGTTTCAACAATGCTGTCGATCAGTTTTATGATCTTTTTAAGGTAATAATTGGTAGAAGAAAGTTTTGATTTTAAAGCCTGAGTTTTTTCTTTACAAGTTTTAAGATTACGTGCATAGCCTGTTGGCTTACTTTTATATGGGATTTGAATTTAATATTGATTTTCATAAATTACAGGTGAACCAGGTTTACGTTATCTCCAAATTCAGTGCGAAGCCCGCTAACAAGCAGTTTTCATCATCAAATCATGATTACGAAATCAGTTTCACAAACGATTCCCAAGTCATGCCATGCTTTAATGAAGATAATACTGAGATCCCAACTTTACAATTTGGTTTTACCGAAATTGCGTTCATTGATGAATGTGAAAAGGACAAAATTATTGGTAAGGACAAATTTATAGCTCATATGTCTAAAGTATGAAGCCCTTTAATTTATGCACTTAAATACATAAGCTAAATATGTACAATTTTTTTGTGTAGATGTTATTGGCGTTTGCAAACGGCGAGGCGACTTACAGACTATTACTACGCGCAAGGACAACAAAGAAATGAAGAAGAGAGATATTACTCTTGTCGACCGTACTAACACTGAGGTCGCACTAACTTTGTGGGGAAAACAAGCAGAAGATTTTGAAGATGATTCCAACCCCGTGGTGGCAGTCAAAGGAGCTAAAGTTGGGGATTTTAATGGAAAAAATCTGAGCCTTTTGATGACGTCTGTTTTTATGGTGAATCCAGATATTCAGGAAAGTCATGTATTGAGAGGATGGTTCGACAATGAGGGCATGAATGCAGAATCTAAAAGCCTTGGTGGACAAAGAGGAGGTGGAGGTAATTGAATACACTGATTTAAACCGAAATTCTTTAAGCATATCGTAGGTTAATTGCTTGAGTTCTTAAGTGGTGGTTTATCATTTTGATTTATAGCTGGTGGCAATGCTCCTTGGAAAATGATCCGTGAAGCTAATTCAGATCCAACATCGGCCGAAGCTGGTTATTACTTCAAGAGTAAGGTGACCGTTTTGGCGATGAAACGTGACAACGCGTTGTACAAAGCGTGTCCCGAGGAGAAGTGCAACAAAAAGGTTACGGATATTGGCAACGGTTTATACAGGTGTGAAAAGTGTAACAAGGAATATCCTGAATTCAAATGGCGATTAATTATAACGGTAAGCTCTTTAACATTGCATTGCGCGATAATTGTCATGAAGTAAAGTAGAATTTGTGTAATAATCTATGCATTATATTATGATTTGCTGTTTAGACTTGCTTTGGCGATTGCTCGGATTCTGTTTGGGCCACTTGCTTCCAAGAACAAGGCGAGTTATTACTTGACGCAAAGACCGATCAACTTGGACACTATCACACGGACGAACCAGACACATTTGATGCCATTGTCAAGAAAGCTGTATTCAAAAACTATACAGCTAAATTCCGTGCTAAAATGGAAACCTACAATGTAAGTACAAAGTTAACGTTGTTTCTATTTATAACTTTGTATGCCGTTTCAATTAAAGTGGAACAGTTGAGTAATAATTTATGCCAATTTTAATTTACAGAATGAAAACCGTTTGAAGTACGTCGTAATGGAACTGCAGCCCATTAATTTCGCCGAGTATGCCCAGAAATTGGTTGCAGAAATCAAAGAAAATATGGCTTAGTGATGATGAGGATGAGTGTGGCTGATTCGACTAGAATTTACTGAGTGATATGTAATTATTGTAACTTGTATAAAAGTGAAACTTTGAACTGATGAAATTCCGTTTTGTATTACTGTTTCATATCACAACGTCGTATTTTATCTTACTTTTGTCGTGTGTCTCAGATTTTAATTTTTAGTATGTTTCTTTTACCCGATAATTAAATTTGAAATTGAACCTCCAGTGATTAGTTTTAAGAGTAAATGTGAGTTAGTACTGAAGTACTGTTTAATTGAATAAAATTACAGTTTCTTTTACTTGACTGAAGTTTATTTTTTTACATGATATATCACAAATATACTTAAGTGTTGGTTAACAAACAATGCATACCAACTAAACTAACATTTAAAAAAAACTATGGTCAACGTCGTCTACTATCTACTTCCGCTTTGCTTGCATAGCAGCTACATCTTTAGCAGCTTTAGTGGGATCATACTTATACGTTTTGGGGATTGGACCTTTTCCTGCACGCTTGAAACTAATTTCGTCGTAACGCTGTCTGTCTTCAATTTCTCTGGAGATCCTCATGTTCGTCCAAGCTGAAAAAAGAAAGAAAGTTTATAAGTTCACGCATCATTACTCAAAGCCCATTTCTATGAATAAATATGTCAGCTTGATACTTGGTACATCAATGTTAACTTACATTCTTTGAAACTTTCTTTAAATCCTTTCTTATTTTGTGGCACCAAATCTGCAGAAATTTTTCTAGGTTTCTCAATATTTAATTTCGCTCGAACTGCTGGTATTTTCAATATGCTCACTTGCACCAGTGATATGGCATTGGTGGACACCCAATAGCAAAGAATTGCAGCTGGGAAATTCATGGTGAAGGGGAACATAATGATAGGAATTCCTCGCAAAATATACTTCATGATTTGACCATACTGGGGACTGTTAACCTTCATCCCATCCGCACCGATTTCCAGAGTAATCCACACGGTAGTACTGGTAATGAGTGGTAATAAGTAAAATGGATCTGCAAGAGTCAAATCGACAAACCAAAAAAGGCCACCCTCCTTCAAACTTTCTACGGGTAAATTTGCCATTTTCCTGAGTCCGAAAAAGAAGCTGACGAAAAGCGGTGCCATTGCTAAAGGTACTATCATGCTCTTAAAAGGGCTTATATCTTTCTCTTTCATGAACAGCATCATGTCTTGTCCGTATTTGGCAGCTAGAAAATAAAATAAAATAA
This sequence comes from Entomobrya multifasciata, assembly GCA_034693345.1. Lineage (NCBI taxonomy): Eukaryota > Metazoa > Arthropoda > Collembola > Entomobryomorpha > Entomobryidae > Entomobrya > Entomobrya multifasciata. Next base: position 5,903 of record JAQFXM010001511.1, on the reverse strand, counting down.
TTTGAGCATTTGAAAATTTTTTTGATAATGATATGATAATGCATATGAAACTAACCCAAAAGAGCGTTTCCAGTCTGCCTAGCTTCTGTCATTTTCATTTGCAGCACTTGCAATTCAGGCATGTTGTTTTGCATCTTTGCAGCGTTTCTTTGACTTTTCACCACCAATGGGAATACGAGAAGACGAACAATGATAGTTCCAGTCAAAATGCTTGCCCACCAAGGCATTCCCATGCTCACATGAAAAAATTCCAGACATTGTTGTACGATACCACTGGGAGACCAACCACCTAATCCTAAACTGGTAAATGTAGGTTCTCCCAGAATTGCCCCTGTTACTTCGTCCACCGGAGTAGGAACTGTCGGAGGTTCTGGAATACTTTCAAAAACTAGTGTATCTTGAAGAGAGTTTGAAGAAGATGCAGGTTCCACGGGTATGGAAGTGGCTTCAATATTACTGAAATTGTGACTAGTTGATGATATATTGCTGGTTTGACTCAGGCTTTCTGATGACGTTTGCAATCGGTCGTTACCTGTGAAGTTTAATCTATCGGAGGTGGTACCTTGAAATGCAAAATAACCGTAAAAGTTAGCATGGCATTTTAAACCCACGGGCAATGAGCATTAGTACTATACTATGCAGTAATTATCGCTTTTTACCTGACAATGTGGCACCATCCTGCGAATTATGACCAGTAGATTCATTTCTGCTTAAGATGAAGACAGCCGCTGAATTTCTATTTGAAAGCAATCCCACAATTCTTGATTTAGTCAGTCTATTGCATTCAGGATCAGTAATTTTAAACCTCGTTGGAGATGCCAGCAAATGTAGAGAACGCCCTCGCATTGGTGTGACCTATTTTAAAAGAAAATTTTTCATAACCACACGTTAGTCAAGCATTTACATTTTCAAATACAGACAGTTACATTACAGGATCAGGATTGCACCCAATCAATTAATAATTAATTAAATTTAATATGGTTTACCTTTATCATTCGCCCAGGATGCAGATGCCTCTGCTGGACAACATTTCGGAACACTGTGTAAGCAACAGACATTTTCTAGTGATATCGTCAATTATTATCTATCACTGATTAAAAAATACTGACTACACAGTTCTAGCGTAGATGAACCCCTACACTATAAAATTTATAGAATAATTATTCAGCCACTGCTGAGTTCTCCAATAATTACTCTGAGAATGCCTCACTAACTTTCAACATGTTTCAAATTTTAAATTCTGATGAATCAAACTTTGAGTGAAATTACATTTCAATCAAAACATTAAAACACATGCATATTTTTCATAACACCGATAAGCGCTCTAGTGTTTGCTGATTTTTGGGGCGAAGTTAGACGCGAAAGCACATGAAGCAAATAAGCGAGCGAACAGAAGAACACATGTTTTTACGTCTGCACCAACCAAAACATCATCTGATCAGATCATCGTTCATCATCTCTGCTGTGTATTGGGCTCGCAGGCAATTTAAAATTTTAATTGATAACTTGACTTTTTAATTTTATAAACTATAATCTAGCTTCTTAAATACATGTCATAATGGAAGTCATTGCAGGCAATCACGAAGATACTTTGAGTAACAGTGACAGTTCATCGAAACTGGAGCTAGTAGCGAACAAAGTGGGGGTCACTGCGGACTCTTTAGCAGCGGATTCGAAGGACCCTGTTCCTGTGAAGCAAACAGTGATTCGGCTTAAGCGTAGAATTGAGGATTCACCTTCTAAAATTTTGGTTGTTTCTTATAAACGTTTGAGAGGAGAGTTTGATAAGAGTGTGAAAGATGCGGCATGTGATAACGACAATAAGCCGTCAACGTCGGGGGCGTCATCGAAAGACGACTCTGTTTGTAGTAAGATTTTGCGTCTCGTTGGAACTGTTGGAGAAGAGGTGTGTAGATCGTTAAGTTTTAAATAAGTTTGCCAAATATATAAATTGATGAATGTGTGGACAAAAATTTAAATAGGATTTTTGGGAACACTTTATTACAGAGCGACAATAACAACATAGCTGCTACTCTAAAAAATGTTATCGGTTCAAGGGAGTCTAATGCCGGAGCTGATCCAAGAGCCAGTGATATCAGACCACCATTTCGTAAGGATGTTAAAGCGAAGACAACAAATATTACTGAAAAAACTCGGGACAGATTCAAACGAAGTACGGAGGAAAACAGATTTAAAGTAAGCTTGCATTAGATCAAATAATTTATCCTCTGTATTCTTTGGAATGATTGTATGTTAAATATTAAATAGTAGAAGTAAAGTAATGTAATGTACTTTCTTTTTACTAGATAATAGCTAGCAGAAGAGGAGTATCTACTGACCAGGTGAAAGCTCAAGACTGGGGCCCTGAGAATGATCTTCTGAAGCTACTTGATTTGGTGCCTGAAAATGAACCTGATGCTGAAGCTCCAAAAAAGAAAGTTCGTCCAGAAGGCTTTGAGGTATTTGTGCAGCATTGCATCATGGATTGCGTGTTTTTTCATTTGTTTACTAAAAGTAAACTTGAATTCCGTTTAATTACAGCCGGGTAATATTACATGTAACGGGAAGCCTATGGTAAAAGACGCAACTCCAGATGAGAAAGGATATGTCTACGATTTGTATCTCTCGAACGATCCCTGTATTGAAGAATTCGTGTGTGGCCAGTTCGTCAGGTACTACATGTTGATTTAAAAATGTTTAAAGTGTGCCGTCATTAGACGTACTCTAATAATTTGGCTCTATATGTTTCAGTGTTGAAGAAGGAGATGGAGATTTGGAATTTGGAGAGTACAGAGATAGAGCTGAAGATGAAGATTTTATGGAGGACGACGAAGACTCTAATGCCGAAGATAATTGGCGAAATGATTATCCAGACAGTGAAGAAGAAGGTTTACGCGATGATGAGGGTGTTTACGGCTACGGTGCAGCAGGTGGGGACTTAGACCTTGGGACTAATTTGAAAGGATTAAATATGAAGGGCGATTCTTCAAGCGATGATGATATCATTTACGGTATAGATGATGACAATGATGGCACGAGTTTCGATAATAAGTACTCTAGATATAAACGTCGGGTTATGCAAGAATATGAAGATGAGGTTGTTTCTGTTTCGGAAGAAAGTGATTATGATGACTAAAAGGAATTTTATTATTTACATGATACTAATTTTATATTGTTTTAATCGCAACTTTACCTGTGGAATTTAAACATGTCACATGTATATTGTATATTTTCATTTTAATATAATCAATACTTGTATTAAAAGCTTTTAATTAATTAACCTTATTGGCAATCCATGAATAAAATATTAGATTAAGTTACTAAAAGTTTGTTCGAGATATTTTCTTATTTCTTCTTGGGCTTTAGCTTGTACATGATCGATTTTTATCTGGTGCGGTTTGGTAGAAAAAGAAAAGAAACTAAAACACGAACAATAAGTATGCTCAACATACTTACTAGAAATGTCTGGAGTTTAAAACAGCATATTCGTCAAGCACTCTTGGTTTTACTTGTCAATGAACTTTTGAACTCATTGGTAAAAATTCATATATCAACACTAAAAATCAAATCTTAAATTGAAGACAGACATCCAATTTAAAAAGCTCTATGCATAAACTGTGTTTGATAATGTTATGTGTGTATTTATAGGTGGAATCAGGAGGAGATTTGGGCAGCATTGAGTGTGTAAATGGAAAATGGCAAGTGGACACAAAAATCATCTCCCTCATTGTTGTGTGCCCTATACAGATTTCTTGGGTAATTATAAATTGATAATTTTATGAAGCATTAAATCTACAAAAGCTTGCACTGGAATTCAGTGTCACCATTGCTGCTAAATAATTATACTTTCAGGAAAGCTTGATGTGCGTATTCAAACGACTCGGTCTTTACGACAACGGGTCTGTAAATGAAGATTTCCATGTATTTCTATGCAGTCTTTTTGCAACAAGAGAGCTTATTTTTCACTGTATCAAGGAGTTTGGAAATTGTCTGAACACTTTTGGTGGGGGTAAGTTGAGACAACGATAGTTTTAAAGCAGATTCTATAAAGTTCTAATACCAAGACTTTTCCCAATTAACTTATGATATTTGTTTCATAGTCGCATTTTTAAACGAATTTACGATGCTACCAGTAGGCCTTTGTGTTTGGGAATCCATACACTCAAAAGCGGTATGTATTTTAAAATTTAAGTATATTAATTTTCCACTGCTTTAAACAAGCTGGCCCTTGAGTGCAATAAACGCAAAATTGCGATCTTTTTATTTGTTGTTTTCAGAATTGTACAGTTTAAAATAACGCACTACGTAACGTACATAAGTGGCACTCACAGTTAGTTCGGCTGTGTAGCATAAGACAACACAGTAATAGTTTCTTCAGAATCCAGCCTAACAATAAATATAAATCGTATTTTAGTCTAAAAATGTAAATTGGATTTTTGAAATTCATAATTGTATTGTTTACTCATTGAGTTAATTTCGTGAAAGTGTATCATTTGTCAATTGTATTGAAGTTACACAAATTTTCAGTGGTCGGGGTCTAACCATACTCTTTCTTTGTACAAACATTTCCCATTAAAATTTGACAGTGATCAAGATCAAGAGAAAGTAAGCTCTATTCAATGCATTTGTATGACTATGACTTATGCCACACGCCATACATAAACGTACATGTAAAACCATACATAAAAGCTTGCAGATATGTGATGTAAGTAATAATGGGGCGAAATGAGATCATTTTTTCCTGAAAAATCCCTTGATATCATTAGCAATAACTTTTACCTGGTGTTTATAAATAATTCATGCTTACCTATATTAATTTCCATTTACACAATTCTACTGCGGTTTGCAACAAGGTTATCTTTCACTTGTTGTTTTCCTTTTCCATAACTGAAGTTTATGATGAAAGACTTGCAATTTGTATTATTCACCTCCAGATATTTTGCTGGTAATTAGTACAAGTTTGTATCTTTGACTCTCCTCATCTACGCTATATATTCGACAAGATTTTAAAGGCATCTCTCGCAGCTTGCTCTTGGCCCTTGCCTTTCGTTTATTGTTTAGACTTGAATTTAATTCATTTTACATACATAATTTATATTCATTAATTTGTCCACTTGTCATTTGTGTAAGTCGTATGTAATTCAAAAGCACAGGCGATGTCCAAAAAGGTACTGTAACATGCAAAAGGCTATAAATCACATTCTTAACCACACTGTACAGACGTTCACTAGCCTAAAGCAAAATATTTTTACGAAGTATTTTTGTAAACATTATAATTCTTTGTTTTGCACTGAGGTAAACATGTTTGCCACAAAAGAAAGTAGGACGAAAACAAATAATTTATATCAAATTCATATGAACAAATATTTTTGGCAATAAATAGTTTTATTCGTGATATTATTAAGTTATATTAGCTACAGGTACATAATGAAACTTTATTTTACGATGTAGCATATTAAGTATGATTATTATATAGGTATGTTATATGCTATTTATTAAAGAATAGAGATTTTCTGCATGAAGTTTAGCAAGATTAAATACATCACGCAATAATTTCTTCGTAGTTCGAACGAAATATATTTAATACATCAGCGATTAAAAGTACTTTCACTTTAACTGGTACATTGGTACCCAGCTTTCTATTAACTAAGATTTTTGCAAATGCTAAACTAGCGTTTTACTTTGTTTGTATCTAGTAGTATAATACTTTGTACATATAGTAATGGTAATCAAACACGGATGATGGAATATAATTATATGTATACTTATCGATATATTTGTTAAATAAACATAAATCAATAAATTTAATTATGATAATAGGATAAAATGTTCGTAGAGTTCTTAAGGGATAGACATGCTATCATGGGCATTGGCGATATCCATCAAAATCGTTGGCCTCCAAA
>JAQFXM010001510.1:0-31431 GCA_034693345.1 Entomobrya multifasciata | reverse complement strand
ATCATAAAAGGAGCGTGACTCCACTGCCATTTCAAATCAATTTCCAGAATTTCCTTGATCAAGTTGTGAGTTTCATCAGAATCCAATGTCAGGATAGATACAAATGAAATCGGTACTACTAAACACAATGCAGATATTAGTAGAACCAGCCTTTCCCCTTCCTTGAAAAGTGGTGGAAGTTTGCCTCTCTCTTTATGGATTCTAGCCAGTTGAGCATCGTAGACAATGAGCTGGTTCAAAAAGTCGTTGACATCTTTTGCTCTTTTTTGAATCCAGATTCCTAGTGTAAGGACCATTAGAACTAGTATATTTTCAGCCCATCCAAATACGTATGATATTAGTTTTCCAGAATTGTTGGCATCAAATAAGTCTTGTGAGTCAGTGATGCATTTGTTGACTAGATGGATTGTCAGAAGAAATGGATACCAGGCCATAAGAAAGAGAAGGTATGTTAAAAAAGGAAGGGTTAAAAAAACAACGGCTCTATGTTATCTATCTACACACAATTATATTCCGAAATAGGTGTAGATCGGCAAAAAAAATTTTTTGATGAAGCTCAGCTCATGTGCAACTTATGCAAAAAAAATGTTGAAAGACATTTTATGTTATCCTATTTCGATTTTTCAGCAACAAAATTTTTAAAAAGTCAAATTAAAATTTATTATTTTAATTAAATTCTAACCAAAAAATACGATTTATTGCAATTTTACTTTCACTTTAAATATTTTATTATGAAAGACCATCATATTCATTAAGGACAGTTACTGCTCATCTATCTGCTCATCTAGTCACATGCTTATCGAAATCTACTTTTATATAGACTGCTTCCGTTAGACCGCACTCAGTGTTTACTGAAACTGCCTCACGTAAAGTGATAAACAGTTGAACAACAATCAAGTCAAGGTAAAGATTACATCAGCGTACCAAAGAAACTGATAGTCGACAATCCTAGCCAAAAATGAAAATCCATATTTAGCCAAAACTGATAGTCCACAATGCTACCCGAAACCGAAAAACCATATTAAGCCAAAACTGATAGTCCACAATCCTAGCCGAAACCGAAAATCCACATTTAGCCAAAACTGATAGTCCACAATCCTACCCTTAACATATTTATGGACTACTTTCAAAATACGGACTACTTTCAAAACACGGAATACTTTCAAAATACGGACTACTTTCATAATACGGACTACTTTTAAAATACGGACTACTTACAAAATACGGACTACTTTCAAAATACGGACTACTTTCAAAATACGGACTACTTTCAAATTACGGACTACTTTCAAAATACGGAATACTTTCAAAATACGGACTACTTTCAAAATGATTTTGGTTTTGTCTTCGGATTTTGATCTTGATTTCGGACTTTGGTCTTGATTTCAGATTTGGTCATGATTTAGGTTTTCGTTTCGGATTTTGGTTTTGGCTTCGGATTTTGGTTTTGGCTTCGGATTTTGATCTTGATTTCGGACTTTGATCTTGATTTCAGATTTGGTCATGATTTCAGATTTGGTCATGATTTTGGTTTTCGTTTCGGATTTTGGTCTTGGTTTCGGATTTGATCATAATTTTGGTTTCCGTTTCGGATTTTGATCTTGATTTTGGATATACTCATGATTTTGGTTTTCGTTTAGGATTTTCATCTTGATTTCGGATTTGCTCATGATTTTGATTTTCGTTTCTGAGTAGGCCATGATTTTGGTTTTCGTTTCGGATTTCGGTCTTGGTTTTCGATATGCTCATGATTTTGATTTTCGTTTCGGATTAGGCCATGATTTTGGTTTTCGTTTCGGATTTTGATATTGATTTTGGATATGCTCATGATTTTGATTTTCGTTTCGGATTAGGACATGATTTCGGTTTTCGTTTCGGATTTGGTCATGATTTTTGTTTTCGTTTCGGATTTTGATCTTGATTTCGGATTTGCTCATGATTTTGATTTTCGTTTCGGATTAGGTCATGATTTTGGTTTTTTTCGGATTTCGGTCTTGGTTTTCGATTTGGTCATAATTTTGGTTTTCGTCTCGGATTTTGATCTTGATTTCATATTTGGTCATGATTTTGATTTTCGTTTCGGATTTGGTCATGCTTTTGGATTTCATTTCGGACTTCGGTCTTGGTTTCGGATTTGGTCATGATTTTGGTTTTCGTTTCGGATTTTGATCTTGATTTCTGATTTGGACATGATTTTGATTTTTCTTTCGGATTTGGTCATGATTTTGGATTTCATTTCGGACTTCGGTCTTGGTTTCGGATTTGGCCATGATTTTGGTTTTCGTTTCGGATTTTGATCTTGATTTTGGTTGTGCTCATGATTTTGATTTTCGTTTCGGATTTTCATCTTGATTTCGGATATGCGCATGATTTTGATTTTCGTTTCGGATTAGGACATGATTTTGGTTTTCGTTTCGAATTTTCAGTCTTGGTTTCGGATTTGGTCATGATTTTGGTTTTCATTTCGAATTTGCTCATGATTTTGATTTTCGTTTCGGATTTGCACATGATTTTGATTTTCGTTTCGGATTTGGTCATGATTAAGGTTTCCGTTTCGGATTTTGCTCTTGGTTTATGATTTGGCATGACTTAATCAGTTTTTCAGCTTCGTTTAGGATTTTCCATAACTTTGTCATTTTATCAGTGTCATGGTAGTTTCGGATTGCATCAGTCAATTTTAGTTTCGTTTCTGCTTTTGTACGACTTAGTGATTTTCAATTTTCATCAGAAAAATCTATTTTCAATTTCATTTCGCATTATGCATACAGTATTTAACTTTTTCGTTTAACTGACGTTTTTTCAGTGTTGGTAAATCTTAAAGCAAGTAGACCCCTTTCGAACAGCACGCGTGAGCGTGCTTGCTAATTTCTAGTTTAGACAATAAACAATGAAAACTGACTTGATTTTTGAACAGCGCATATAAATATAATCTTCTGTAAAATATAATCATTTTATTGTTATAATATGGGAAAAGTAGTAAGGTTTTCTATAGAACAAACTTTATTATCGGAATTCCTTGGCATGTATATCCTTTAAGGAGCAATTTAATAGTAAAAGAGAACTGCATTTTACAAACTTACTAAACTACTTGCTACTATGCTGGTATGAATGAATACAATGTTGCAAAAGAGAAACGGGACATACAACGACAAGAGAAAATGATTTGAAGCAAAAAGAAAGAAAAAAATATTATGGCTTGACTACTTTTTTCTTTTCTCTTTTTTTTTGGATAAAGCTCCCTCGCCGCAATTTTGGTAGTCAATTCTGAGATTGTGCTTTTTTTCTTTGGTGGTGGTGGTGGATGGAGGCTTATGTAATCGAGCAATTTCTGAGTAAACGATCTAGTGTAATCTTTTCCATTTTTTTCAACACAGTCAAGTATTATTGGCAGAAGCAGAGGAAAAAAGTAAAAGTTGTTGTTGCACCATAGCTAACTCTTTTGGGTACACAATGCAAGGGCAGCAGACACACAGGGTAGCTTTGTCTGTTAAAATAATGGTAGTGGTGGTGGCGGTAGTATTGATAGAGTTAGAGGGCTCCATTCTGTAGAATACTCTCGGCTTCTGCTGCTGCTTATCGTTAGTTTTCTCAAGGGAAGTGACTTCTATTTTACAATGAATAATAATAAGTATGTTGGTTGACTGCTTGATGTGCTACTGCTGCTGGTCTCATAACAGTGCATTGTATTTTGGTGGTGGTGGCGGAGTTTGGTGATGATGATCGTCAGACAGTCAGAGAGCTGCTGGAGTAAAGTCAAAGCTATCATGATGCCATGTTTTATTTTATCCTGAGCTTCCAAGCAATATAATTTGGCCATGTGAGTAGGGAAAAAAAGCATATAAAAACGGAAAATTTATCGGTTCGAAGCTTAAACGCAAATTGAAGAGAGAAAAGAGATCGAACCGTTGGATATACTGTTGAAAGAGAGAAAAAAGTGGGATCCTTTGAATGTTTCTCGATCAATTTATACTGCTGCTGTGTGAAAGTTGCGAGAAGGATTGAAAATGTACATAGATCAAAACATATGCATATATGCAAGTAAAATAAAGATAGATGTATGTGGAATAAAAATAGCTCTAACTTCCCGTTTTCCTCTTTCTCTTTTCAGTCTCCTCATGAGTGACTGAAATTAAACAGGAATTTCTGAAATCGCTGACGTAGCTAGCTTTAAATGACGTGCAAGGACAGCAGCTTAAAAAAGCATACTTACAAATGGCTTTTTGCTTGTTGTAAACACAGCCATTTTACTACTTTTTTCTGCTATTGTAAACTTTCCAGTTAAATAAAATAATAAAAATTGGGAGATGAAAACAACAAGAAGAAAACACCGTGTTTATTTCTAGCCCATAGTCCGACGATTCCTTAAGTCTGATGACTATGAAGTGAAGGATGGTGTAGTAGACCTAAATTGCTCTCGAAGATGTGAATTCATAATAAAAATGAAGTTTTCCAGGGATTTCAGCGAATGGGTAATATCTCCGTTATCAGTTTTTGCTTTTCAAGCCCGTCCATAGAAGATCGGATTCGGGTGAATGAGCAAACAAGCAATAAGTTTTCATCACGCTAATTGAATACAAAAGATTTATGACAATTTTGGTTATTTTTTGACAGCTATCGAATTTCCATGTATGCATAGACATAAAATTGTTTATTATGTTACTCTCCAAACAAGATATAGCATATGCACATCAAACAATTACGTTTTTTTGTTTTTCAATGTGTATGAGTTTCAAGGAGAAATATAATATAAATTGTTTGTTTTCATATGCGATTTCTTATTTGTTGACCTGGTATTAAATCAGAACTCAGCACGACCATATTTACCTGACAAAGCATTTCATACCAAATAAATATGAAAGATGTTTTGTATAATGCTAGCACTTAATTAGGAAATTTATTGTCTAAAGTAGCTTTCAATTTAGTATGTAGTTTCCTCAGTTCTATGTGCATGCATTTATCAGCAAGCTATACTCAGACCCTTAAAAAGAAGGAAAAATCCATTTAAATCTGGAATGACATTTGAGTTCAATTCATTGCGTCGATTATTCCATGTGGCAAATCTGATCTAACAAGGAACATTACTGTGGTGTGACCAAACTATAAAAAAACGAAAAATGACTTACATTCTTCAAAGTTTTTTTTTGAAGAATACGAACCCATTTTTTGCAACAACGACATTCATTTATTGTTTTAAAAGTTTGCTTACATCCGCCTCAGTCTAATTCAGCTGCGATGTATACGAATACTAAACGATTAATTTGATGTTATTTAAAAACAAGTGTTTTCAAAAATTTCGAATTATTCCTACCAGTTTGACTCATAATCAATTTTAAATTAAAGTTAAAACCAATATAAAACTTTTTTCAGCTTGATTACACCACATAGATTTTCCTCGTACGTTGGCATGTATTCATGCTATGGAAATTGAACGATGTGATACGAGACTAAAGCTATGCATTTTTTGCAATCAAATGATATCATTGAAATTTAACTAAAGCCTTTTCGTTAATATATAAAAAACCAAGGTGAACAAAAGAATAAAGAATAAAAACTTGAGATTGTCGCATATGGGTTCTCTTTTGAACTGAAAAATAAAATGAAACCCCTTTGACTTGTGTGACACACGACATGCTACCTTTTTCTTTCACAAATGTCCACGTTAATACGAAATAGCATTGGTCAAATAATGAAAACTGGTTTTACTTTAAACTCCCGTGCTTTCTTGCTTTCCCATGAAATGTAATGATCGTCGTATCCATTCCATTTGCCAGGGAGATGTAAGAATGTTAATGGCCAAAAGAAAGCCAGTCCAGAAAAGCAAGCAGTGCTGCAGTTATTATAGTAGCTCCGAATCTCTGGATTTTCATTTATTCCCTGCTAACATGATGTACATAGTAGAAGCAACAATAGTGACGCCACAAATGATTCAAAAAGTAAGACTTACCAGCAGCTTTTTTTGTTGAGAGAAATGCATATAGTTATATATGTATGTATTAATAGAAAGTCCTGTAGAGATAAGTAGGCGATATATCGCCTCCTTGCACAATGGCCCAACCATGTGATGAATGTCGCACAAAATATACATCCAAAAAATGCCATACCCACAGACCAGAGTGGTAGTAGCGTATAGTGAAATGACTTTTTCCACGAGATTCTCATCGTGAAAAAAGTAGGATGCTCCACTAATCCTTCGTGCAAAAAGTCATGAATAACCTTTACTTAACGGTTTACCTTCTAGAGAAAAAGAGAGAGTCACGACTACAACGACTAGGAGGACAACGAGAAAAAGCAAGTCTCCTTTGATTATTCAGAATTGTAGAAATTGACTTCCATTCTACAAGCCATTATTATGACTTGACTCTCTATCTCATCCTCAAATGCTTTTTTTGATGATTTAAAATTTGTGTTTGAAATGGCTCGGCGCTTTGTATCCAGCGACATATTTCAAGGCAACGGCATATTTCACACGGTCAGAAATATATTTAGATATGTAGTATATTATATGATGTCATCAGTCATCACATACTTGTTATTGCATTGGACTGGTGGAGGCTACCATTATATTCTTCTCGCGTATTTTCTTCGCAAATCACTTTATATGATGTGATGTGTGTACTTCGTGGTCCGTCGTGATGTGTGATGATAGGTATCACGAAGAATGCATGAACTTCCATTTAAACGAGGATATATCGAGCAGCTGTGTGGTGAGTTTGAATACGTGGCTGAGATTTTTCTTCAGGGATGGATATCAATAGGTGGTGGTGGAGAAACTGGATATATGCTGGCCCATTTTCCCCGTCAATAATAATCGCTACTCTTTGCCATGTGAATGTATGTACATTATAGTAACTGTGAGAACATGGACGTACAAGTTGCATTTTTTTTCTTCAGAAAAAATGATGGCCCCTTGTGACCTTCCCCGGAACAACGCAAATAGGTTTGTGTCTATGACAAAAAAGCTCCCTCGACTCTCTAACATCATCGTACACTTTTTCGATAAAAAGAGAATGGGAACGAAAGTGTACCTATGTCATTTGAGTGTGTGGTGGTTGTAGACTTAAATGGAAATTCTTCTATGATCATGATCGTTTTCAAACTGTAAGAAATCTGGGTGATGCTGCTGGTACTCTAGAGCAATAATACATACAAAAGTAGATATATTGCATTGGTGTTTTTTCTATCTCTTTTAAGCGATCAAGTAGTACGTGCATTTATTCTTTGTTTTCAGCAACCAGTTGTTGTACTATTACACTGGTAGAAATAGTATTTTCATAAAATGCTAGAACGATACTATTTATTATTTATTCAGCTGTTTCAAAATCACTTTTTCTACGCAGGGAACAATATTTTTTTACCTTTTCGGATGTTTCTTATAGAAATGGTGAACACGAAAACGGTGTATTCATTATGGGTACATTAATTGCTCGTGATGGAATTAACATTATTCCAGTAATTGGGTAAAGCAGATATTTCTGAATGGCTACAGAATATTGTAAAAATTTGAGCCAATTTAAATAGAAAGTGGTATAGATTTTTAAAAGAATTTAAAAAAGTGAAGAAACTTTTATGTGACTTTATTTATTTGAAAACCTACACCATTGGAAATTAGGTAATATGTATGTAGCACAATTCATAAATATTTATGAGACTTGTATATGAAAACAGCTAGACTTTTAGATAAGATAAAATATAAGTATAAATTGTTGAATCGGAATTAGGGAGTGTAGTGGGAAATATGTAACGTGTTTTATTTCGACACAATGCTATTAAAACAAAAGGCTTCCCAACTGATATCGTTTTCGGATTGTGAGTGCAAATCTTTATTTTCATTCACATCTCTCTTTTATGTTTAAATGAGAACAAGCCCGAGGTCTCCAAGTGCAAAACTAACAGAAGTAAACAGAAATGGGGTAACTTGAAACTGAAACGTCTTTTCAGCCACTCATACAGACCTATAGTAATTTTAATTAAAATAGAAAAGAATTTGATTGCTATTCTCACATTTTACGTTAAAATAGGAAAGTAAATGTTTATATCATTATTTTATTTGCTCTATATTTGACGGGGACTAATCGTTGAAAAGGATATTGAGGTCACAAGGAAGGAAAAAGAGTGAATCATACATATATATTTATACAAACATAAAATAAGGGTAGATGAAAAAGGAAATTTCGTTTGGAATATATGTAATGTGTATATAAGGAAAAAGAGGAAATCAGAGCATAGTCGTATCAGCTTTTTTAGCCTCTACTATTTACACACAAGACAATGTGTAATAGAGCCAGATAGGAAGTATTTTTCCTCCGTTAAGCAGAACACATCAATTGTTTTAGTAGTAGTAAAATAGTGTTCTAGTTTGTCAGTGTGGTGGTGAGCTGAATTGAGGCTCAGGTGTTATCCATACACCACTGCTACCCTTCCAAAATATATACAACTTACCATTTCATTAAGTGCCGTGACCTCGCCACACTCTGATTAAATTATATGTCAATATGGTTCTCTTCTCATCTTAAGTACAGCCGTTGAAAATAAGATAGGAATAGTTATGCTAATTGTTAGTGAGTCTGCCAATCCATCAGTCCTTTTCAAGTTGAATAAAAGCAAATACGAGTCTTCAGAAATATTAAGTTGCGTATTGATAATGAAAAACAGCGCCAGTGAAAAGAGGAACTTTCACCCTACAGTTTTATTAGTTTTTTCCTGTTTTTCTGCAAAACATACATATATCCTCCTTCATTTATTTTGTAGATTAGATATTGACCTTAAGTAAACTGTGAGAAAATGCTTTGTATCCATGATTCGATGGAAAACAGAAATGCGTCATTTGCGAAGCCAGTCTTGTTGGCTTGGTTGTCCCTTTTCTAAAGCTAGAGAAACAACTGATTTCAATGACAACCTTACTGTGATTTCTTATGTGCGCAGTTCTACCCCTTAACGTTATCCTTGGTTAGATTTTATATTGTTCCTTCTCAATTTCTCCTTGCTGTTGCAGTCATGCTACTTTATTCTCAATTCAGTTTTTACAGCAGTCGTTCAGAGTTTTCTTAGCACATTAAGAACTGCGAATTTCATTTCGTCACCTGCAATAAAATTGTGGAAGAAAAGAACATCATCATCTTCATGCGCTTTTACTTTTGGAGCAAGCACCCGTTTAGAGTATGCGTCATTGGGTTTAATGCATTGAAATAAATTGCATCACAGTAAAACAGCAACAGTTTCGTTTATTTTTCATTGTATTATTAATAGTATCCATTTATTAAATTTCCGCAATTGTAGGATTAGCTTACAATTATAGTAATAATAGTGGTTTATATCATTATACACTCTCAATATATATTTCATTAAGATCTTATGCTTTTCTAATAAAATCTTTATTATCATGAAGTAGTGGTGGTGTGGTGGTGATACCAATATTTTAATTTAATATACAAACATTGTGTATATTTTTTATATATGTACTCATGTTATCTGCACATATACATAAGAATCAATTTCATACTTACACACATAAATGCAAAGATTTTTAAAAATACAACTATAATCCCCGAAAATACGACAGGAATATAAATCAGTAAAAACCCCATCTTTCTTCCATGTCTCAAATGTAAAAGCCATACATCTCAAAAATGTTGTTCTAAAATCCGGCATTGAACATCATCTTTTAGGACCATTTAATTAATAGTTATGCAATATTTTGATTTGCTGATCTTGTTTTTTAATAAATTAAACAATCTTATTTTTGTTTTTGTAAAAGTGGAGACATGTTCTCTGGACTTGTACAAGACAACAATTTTTGTTTGGAAAATTCAATGGGGATACTTCATGATGATACAATTGAAAAAAACTCTTATTTTACTTAAAACACAATGCAGCTTTTATCGCCACATCGTCATGTAACCTAAAAAAATGCAATCGTTATTATATATTTTGTACATCTAATAAAACGTTTTCTTATATTTTGGAAAATAACCAGAAATACTAACATTTTAACTAGATTAATTATTAAATTACTTTTTTTAGAACCCATACCGTTTACCAATATCAATCAGTTTCCATTCATCACGGGAACAACAGATAACAACAACAAACCTCAACCATTATATTTTTTCCTGATTTTCCCAGTATAAATATGTTTTAGCAATCTTTTTTTCTCTGTAAAATTTATTGTGAAATTTTCATTATCATCAATTCAATATTGCATTTGATTCACTTTTCCGCTTCAAGTATACTTAGGTACTATAAATACACATCATGTTGATGAAATTTAGATTATTCATTTTTTTATCCAAGAATTTACAATTCATAAGAAGGGAAGAGTTCATAAAGTGCGTACAGAAAAATGTAGTAAATGGGCACGCACATGTACATATACAATGTATATACATATATTATACATATATCTTTGTTTGTCGTTTCCTGTCATCTCTGATCTCTCGTCTCATAATCTTTAAGTTTAAATATGTCAACTTATGATTTCGTATATTGTTATTGTACTACGGTTTATACATGTGCTTTCTAGAAAAAATATTAATATCATAACAGTACCTTTTATGACGCAAAACCTGATATATTAGTATATTCTAAACACAGCTGTAGATAATTCATGACAAAACCAAAAATAAAAAAGAACATTCGTGATACACCGCTGGTTTGATTGTTTCTGTAGTAAATCGTATGCATACATGTACTATAATATCAATCATCATCATAATTCTTGTTTAAAATTAAATTCTGAGTACGATATACTCATATGAATATATTCATATAGTATATATGTACATACCTATTAAATAATATATTATCTTTTTACAATGGAACACCTGGGGTTTCATTCGTATTTTTTGTTTCTATGATTATATATATATATATGTAAATGTACATGTATTTTGTAAATATATATAGATAGGTCTATATAATATTTCATGATAAAAGAGAAAAAATTGAATAGAGGAACCATTCGTAAGTAGTTTTTTGAAAACAGTTTTATCGTTTTTTAATTACCTTGTAATATTGTTACCATGATTATGTTTCCTTTTTTCGCGAATATATAATTCTGTAGATGTTCCATTTAATATACCTACTAGTGTTACAGTTGCTGCTTCCAAGATATAAGGTTGTAATGAACAAGGAAACAAATCAAATGAAAAGATGTCTCTGGTTGTCTCTAACGTCTTCAGACGCCAATCTACTATTGATCTGATCTGATAATACTTTTCAATATTCAACATTCTCTGCAATGTTTATCTTCTAAACATGTTCTTATTATGTCACTGAGGAACATCTTCAAGGAATATACATGTACACTGTATTTATCGATGATCTTTATCTAACAGCAAGAAAACAATTTTAAAAGTGAAAGTTTGCTTTAAAAAATTACTCTCATTATATTCCCTAGATATCGAAGGAAAGGGATAATCTGATATTGTAAACTTAAGTCTAATGTATATAATTTATAAAGTCTTTATCTATTAATACTTTTCATGATTGCCATCCTACCTTTTACTCTGAAAACTGTTTATTTTTAATCAACACCGCCGCCAAACTGTGGAGAGTAATTCTTGAAGAAATAGTTAAATTAATTCAAACTATATTCTAATTTCAATAGTTTTTGTATGTTCTGCCCAAACAACCTTGATGAGTAGTTCAAAATGCCAAGTAGTTCAACTTTAATGTAATATTTATCGTGCTTCGGCATGTATATAGCATACTCATACATGTAAAGATTGTCGTCGTATTTAAAAAAAATTGTGTATGAGTGTTTTTTTAAAGTCTTATCTACAAAATAAAAAAGCCTTTTTTCTTCAGTTTTCTCACAATGAGTTCAACAGGTAAACTTTCAATAGTGTAAATTGTCAATTTCATAACCTACCTTCGCAACACTTATATCATGTACCTATTTATTTGTAAGTTGTTTAAAGGAAGATTCGAGATTAAAAAATCGTTAAACTTATGCGCTTTGGATAATTTTAAATTTAATACTAATAAGTATACTTATGTAAATATGCAAGGCTCTTTTTAGTCATCTAGACTCAAGCTTTATCTAAATATCTCTTATATGATTTCATCTACAAGCCTTTATACAATATCCGAATCTTTTAACGAAACTTTATTATTTATTTCAAAAATTGAAAATTATCGCATTCGCTCTTTTACTAATCCCATACACCAACTCGATCATTCAGATTTATTATTGAGTGTTAGGATGTGGGCAACTGCCTGGGGCTCTTGGCTGTTTGCATTAGCATCCCAGCATTCAATACTGTAGCTTTGAATTTCCATATACATCATATTCTCAATGCAGCATATTGTTTTATTACTAAAATACAAAATGTTTAAGTTCAATAAGAGTCGTTGTGTACTTTTAGTAAAATGCATACAGTACTACTATGTATATACGTTATTTAATACTTTTTGCGTAATTGGTTGTTGTTGTAATACTGGGATTTGTTTTATATTACGACTAATTATAAAACATAAAATGGTATAAATTCGTTGCCATTTTAGAGTTCATATGATTATAACTGCTTTAATTTTGTAGTAACTATTATGGTAATTATATTATGGAAATCGGTTATATATTGTATATATCATAACAATCATTAATTAATTCTAGAAACATGTTTTTTATAAAAACTTTAAATTGAATGTTATCATTCCACTTAAATATATATAGCACAGTTAAATCGTATCATACGTTTAACATGAAAATTTATAGAAATATTATATGCTGAAATATAAGTAGCAGTTTACAACTATACAAGTTCAATAATTTTTAAAAGGATTATTTGTTTCAGTCCAGGATAATGAATTTAAGTAGTATCATAGCCACTACAAATATACCTAAAACGTTAATTGAAAATATCGCACCTTACTTTTGCGATATACTACGCTTTAGCGTTGTTCATGGTAGCACATAATATTTTAACTGAGCCAACAGTTTTTAATAAGCAAAGTTAATATGGTGTAATAATGTGAATATTCCAGACAATAAAATTAGTTATAAGGATATAAAAGGAAATTAGGAAGCTTCGTGTCCTTTGTACAAAAATCTGGCACAGATCTACATCATTGTTAAGCGCTGTCGCCTTAAAAGTCGCATTTTGCCTTTTTGTAACCCTAACTGATTTAGATATTAGTTTTCTCAATAAATTATCCGAACTTCAAAGAGGAATTAAAAACAATTCTAAATGTTTTATAGACTTCCAAAGTCCGTTAACATAAATATAATTATATAAAGATTTGCTGTAATGAAACGCGTGAATTTAAGTCCCTAACGAATTATTTTTAGATTACATTATGTATCTCCTCAATTTTTTAGTAAACAATATATTAATTTTAAATATTTATTTGAAAATGTTCAAATAGTCTCATATTGTGCCATCTGAAAGTTTTCAAGTACATTTGTAATCCCAACGTTTCGAGTTATTTATTTTTTCGTTAACAAGTTTGTAGCAATGCAATAAATATATTCATCGTAGAAATTGTTTGCAAAATGGTTTATAGCTGTTAACTGCTTAAAATAGTGCGTATAGCATCATCAAACTACGTAATAATTACACAGGGTATAAAAAATTTGGCGATTTTGTTCTTACAATGGCTTCTTCATTTCACCTTATAAAAAAGTACTTAACGGACTTAACTTTTAAGGGAAACCTCAAGATTTTCTCTGAAGGAGACCAACTTTCACAAGAAACACACACAAACTATGATATTTATTCGACTGCTGCTGAATTATATTATAGCGTTATGTATTCACAATGCTAATTTAAATATTAATACATAGCGCAAACATATCTGTAGTAATTTAGCGCAACACAACTTAATTTTATGTACGTCATAACTCATTACCATTCATCACTTAAATTACCTACATGTTATATATAAGTCTATCTAGAATTTAATGCAATTAGTTTAACTTTGTGGCAGCTGCAGAGACTTAAAACCTCAAGGTTTGGTGTCGCATGTGGATGTAGTACATTGACTAGCACATGAAGACGAAGTCATGGAAAATTTTCGGAAATCAGTACACGATACACATACACAACCACTCACTTCGTGTAATGGCGAGAATATCGAAGAAACGTTCACATTAGTTCAAAGTACGATGACGGTCACCGACAAACTCTGAAATGGAATCGATGTAAGAGTATTCCTTGATGATATCTGCTTTATTTTCTTCTTCAGATTTGTTGAAATTGCTATAAATAGAATTTTGGATTGAAGTATTTTGAAGTATTTGTGTTTTTACACTGTATTCTTAAAAAATGCAACGGACTCACTTGTTTTCATTTGTACAAATTCATGCCTTTGCAATATAATAATACAATTTCTGAGAGAAATTATGAAACCAAGAATGTATATATATTAAAATTTTACATGCATACATGAAAAAAGGTTTATGGCCGGCAAATTAGTTTACTGCTCTTCCAAGGAAATGGAAAGACTATAAAAATGTTCCCTTTTATTGACTGTTTTTTTTAAACAGTGCACGTATGTAAGTGTGGGGAAAAATAAGAGCAAATTGCACTTTTTTACTGATGATTATAAATTGAGTAGATAGAAGAGGACGATAAAAATTCATTTGCATGTTAAATAAACGAATCCCTAGTCAACTTTCTTATGCGTGTACCTTGAAAAATCTAATATGCAGGGTCCCATGCATGTAATATGATTCCCTAAGCCAAGGTTTTTTCCACTGCTTTTACCAACTAACCAAGTGAAGTGTAGATAAATAATACATGCAACCATCATGGCGGTGGTAACAATCTAACGAATTGCCAGTTCGGCCTGTTTAGGTATAAATAGACGTATGTATGTATGTAGGGTCAAGTTTTAATTTAAACTACATTCCTTATACATTCATTGGTGCTAAATTATGCAGTTAGCGTCAAGCACGTACTACTTACTACATAAGATGAAGTTATCATCTTTGTGTGTGCGTGTGTTTATATGAGAAACAAATTGAGCCATTAAATGGTGATGACGTGAACTCAAGTTACAAAGTTAAAATTAACATCAGGGCAGCGAAGATCTAGAGAAGAATATTGCTCTAAAATACAGAACACATTATATCTAAGCTGCTTCGCCTTTTATTTTTCTTCATTACACATTTTCCTTCCTTAAAGATATTTATGTGTATTTATGTACATATGTATGGAATGCTTCTTGTTCGTTAAGAAATTCATCACTTTGTGGCCAGTTACTGCGGTGTAGTGGTAGACAGAGTTCTTAATACATTTATAGGCACATTCTAAAGAAACCCACATTGTGAAAGCATGAATACTTTGTAGAAAAGGAAAAGAAGGGAAGAAAATTGAGCCGAAAGGTGTGAAAAACTGAATGATACTTCAGAGAAAGATGAATGACTAACTTCTTTGGCAGAACGGAGAATTACCCAAGTGGCTAAGCAAAAAGTGGGAAGAAAGTAAAGTTGAAACTATATGATGGTTGCTCTGATGAGGTACCACAGCAAAAAGGAAAATTTTACTGGGAGAAGTGAAACATACACACACATTTTTCGTCAGATAGTTGTGAGGATAACAGGAAACGGGGTAACCAGCTAAAAGTCTACCACATTGATCGTTACCGTTACCACTTTTTTATTTTTCTCTCTCTCTTTCTAGTTTGCTTTTCTCGCCTTTTTCTTTATACATTAGACTGTTCATCAGGAAAAGCAAGCAAAGATTAATGGACCGATCTCCTTGTCAGTCTTGATATAGATGCCCCGTCAACGCTTTTACCACTTATTCTTCATGTGATACAATTTCGGAAACGGACTAGTGACAGCAAGCATGCTGTTAGAAATGGGTAACGGTGTGTGTGAGTCAAAAGCAAATGCATAATACGTTATGCAATGTTTCTTTTGCTTTGGCCATCTGTTCTCCTTCTTCAACTCTGTTTACGTGAATATTCTTGCCAATGAGCAAATAATTTGTACATAGTTGAGAGAAAGCTTACTAGAGTGAATGGAGCGGAGGCGTTCTAGAGACTTAATAGTACAAATATTCATGTAGGTATTTTGCCAACAAGTATTAAAAGCGGGGAGAAGTGACGAATTGTATCGTATAATATACAAAGCCTAAAGCTGAAAAAGGGTTTCCAACTTTTGTGTTGGCATTTAAAAAGATTTAGTTTGATGAATGAAAAGGCCCCTTGCCGTTCTCCCCCTTATATTATTCAGAGGTTGCATTTTGTACTACTAAAAAAGGTACTCATTCATTAGCTACATGAACGACGATGCTCCATATGTCGCTGGGATTTCTCAGGTATCTATTTATGTAAAAACTGATATTGTACAAAGACTATTATTTATTTTGGGTTAAAACGACATCATTTCGCATACATGCATATGAAGTCACGTTAGCCTTGACTGACAAGAGGAAAAGTACGAAAACGAACCTACAAACATGTATCAAGACAAAGTGAGAGAAATAAATAGGAAGACAGAGCGAGAGAGAATTGGAAAGCAAAGGAAGTCGACACAAAAAACAGGCTCTTTTTCTACTAATAAAGAGATAGTAAAGCACCCACAGATGGAAACAAGCAAGTGAGGCAACAATTATTGTTTGGCTTCACGCACTAAGTAAGTATGCCCAAAGGAAACATAAAAAAGGGTCTTTACTCATTGCCTATATATTTTTCTACTACTTTTATTTTTTTGTGTAAAGCACTTTCACTACTACATCAACTGCAAAAAAGCACGCTTTTTATGTCTATTTGTCTATGTGATGTGGTGTGTGCGTTCTTTGTACATCCGGTGCCACTCATTCTTATAAAAGTAGATATACATGCTGCTGGTTGTCATGACGGCATTCCAACTCTATTGGTATACTTAAAAAGTGAATCTTGATAATATTAAATTTTCTACGTAAATTTATATATCTAAATTTCCTCACAATATATTTATCTATGTAAACTTTACCACTACGAGTAAAAAGGGCGAAAGAGATAGTTTTACAGTGAAATGGAGTAAAAAAAGATATTGACGTCAGTGACCATTTCTACAGTCGCCACACACTCCCAAATGACTTCTCCAACGACCACTACAACTTTTCAAGAAAAAAATAGAAGAACTACTAGATATACATGTACAGCGAAATGTGGTTGCAAGTGTAGAAAAAATAAGGTCCATGCATGGTTAAACTCAAAAGTTTCAGTTGGCTTGTTCACTTTCAAGTGTGATTATTATATACATATATACATACCTGGTTAGTAGCAGGAAATGGGAAAAAGCGACCACTGACCATAATATCACCAAGTTTTTTTCGTATAGATAAAATTGTGTAAATAGCTTATGGGTACATAAAGTGCACAAAGCATTAAAACAATGGTTTTTTTAAACCGCACCGAGAAAGAGAGAAACTAGCCGCAGTTAAAAAATACATCGACATTTTTTTGGACGGAGGGACACATACTAAAAAAGTGAAGATATTGTAATGGGAAGTAAACTGTTGTGAAAAATGGGGGTGATGATGTTCATCTCACATACTCCATATATATTTATCAAGGTTATAATCGTTTAGAGCTTTCATAGTAATAACAATAATAATACTTCTTCATATTGTATTATACCTCTCAATTGTGCCATCTTTGAAATAGTATTTTGCATTTTTTGGATGGATAAAAAAGAGTGGTGGAATAGGTCAGGAAAAAACTAGTATCCTTAGCAACAGTGCAGTTTCATTTATGGTTACTGATCCATTACACAAAATGACTTCCATGTTTGTCATATGCACTTCTATCCGAAAAATGGTTATGATGATCGTTACATAAAATAAGCAAACTATATACTTTCACTGTATGTATGTAAGTATAATTTTAATATAAATATATATTTGCAACCAATAACCAATATCATTCTATTTGCCACCAGGGAATAAAAAATACACTGTAAAGAATATTGCTGCACTCTTCTTATTTCGGAAGTTGACATTTGCCACTACTTTAATATTTCATGGGCAACAAATTTTTTCACAATAAAATAACGGCTATTACTTATTTTCTTTTGGAAAATTGAGAAAGAAGCTTCAAATATTGAAACGGGACAATAAAGTTATAGACTATGAGAATATATAGATGTAAAAAACATACATCAATATTTGAACAGTTATGAAAGCATCATCATCAATACGGAAACAAATATTTAGAATGGAATCTAAATATAGTCATAGTAAGCCTTTTTGCTACTGCCAATAATTGAAATTCCAAATGTAACATGAATAATAATCCTTCCCGTATCAAATGCCCTTTTCCCGGTCTATCGGCATACCTCCCTCTCTAGTGGCTACTCAACAAACAAAAATGCACCACAGTAGCTTTGTCCGTGTGGGAAATCTAATATCACAGATATATATAGCCTATAGAATACCAGAATTACTATGTAGCTGAACTTCTGTAAGAGCAAAATATATCTAAGTTTTTGAGCTAAAGGACCATTTAATAAAATTGAAACAGATACTTCAAATGAAAGTATACCTTTTTCAACTGTTTGTATAGTTGTCCTCGTTGTAATTGTTCTCAAAACAATAAAGAAACTTGATTTATTTTCTTCTTCTCTCGATTTTGTACTCTCGGGTTTTATTTTCTAGGATTTTGTTTCTTTTTTGTTTATTGCTTTCATCAATTATATGACAATTTGTGCTAAATCGCTGCACAAATATCAACATTTTTTAAGCCTCAAAGCCGTTGAACAAAGTTTTGTTTAAAATGTTCACAGCAATTCCTTTATTCAAAGAAAACGTCCCACGAGTTGAGCTTAAAAATGAGGCATAAACCGAAGAGATAAGCTGTGTTTTTAGCAAATCTAGAGGAAGGATAACGTTCTCACTGTTAGTAAAATTGAGGATACGTACACATGTATATGTATTCATGGGTTTGTCAAGGTAAAATACTTTCTTGTCAATAGATTTTATTTCTTTTCCCAATCTTCTTCCAAACGAAGGGAATGAGAAGGACAAACAAGCTAAGGGAAAAATTAATATGTAACCAACACAAGCGAAGAAAGGATCTCTCAAGATACTTTTTATCTCTTTAGATTTCTCTCTGGCTCTTTTTAACAAATACCAAAAAAAAACTCAGAAATACGTCTGTATTTTGCATAAGTTGTGGTGGTAGTGCTATAGAGGAATGTGGTATAGTTGGTAATGAAAGGAATTTCAATATAAGAGTTTTTCCAGCACTAGCATTTGAAAAGAGTACACAAGGAAGAAAGGAAAATTTTCTTTTTCCTCTCTCCACAAAGAACAAACACAAAACAAAAACAGAATTTTTTATCCTTTCTTCGAAACGAGTGGAATAAAATGTAAAACATGTACATATTACACATACATTGGGATAGAACATGGATTGCAGTCAGAAAAACGTTGAGAGGAATACCTTTGTTGTTGCTGTTACGAAGGCAAGACAAAGTAGTAATGCGTTTGTTGCATTTTATAAAGTATACACATAGTGTAGCAATAATAACAATAAGTGAACAAGGGAGAGAAGATGAAGGTAACCCAGAAAGAAAATGGCAAGGCAAAAAAAGATTTCTTACTCGACTACATTTCTGTCCTTCCTTCGTCGAAGGAACCCAAGAGCACAAGAAGTTAAACTAGAAGAAAAGGAGAAAATACCTTTCAATTTTTTCTTCTTGTACATATATTTATATTCATTGTAAGGAAAACAACTTTGAATTCTTTTGCAACTCATGAAAATAATTGAAAGAAAAAGCTACAGCGCTAAAAGACTGTACATGACTAGGTAGGTACATAAATAAACAGGTATTCATTCATACAAACTGTTTTTTTTGTGGGATAGCGAACTTGAACAAAGATTTGTACATAAATATACTATACATCTATGTAGAAGCTCACTTAAGTTGCTTACACAACACAACACATATTACAATAGTGTAGTATTTTTCATATAAATACAAAATTTCAAATAAGGCAAAATGCTGGTGATAACCCTTTTTTCCTGTTTTACATCTGTTATGTCAAAGGGCCTCTTGACTAAATACTTGAGTATAAGAACGAAAGGGTGGGGAAATTGCTTGCCTATCTGCCTTTACGACGACTGCTCTGCTGCTATTTATCCATTTTGTGTCCTTTATGCATATATATGCAAATATACAAGTTCTCCCATCATTCGAACAGTTTGCAGAAAATATAAGAAAAAATAATAATATTTGTTGCTGCTATTATTACTGTTGTAGCTATACATATGTTTTTCCCTTTGTGCTATTTTCTCTTGTGTGGAGAAAGAAGAGGAAGCGAAGAAAAGAGGGCCTCTCTAGAACAGAAGGGGGATTTAAGCATGTTTGTTTTTCAGCAAAGAACAGCAAATCCTTTGCTGTGTCCAGGCACACAAATTTTATAGCTCCTCCAAAAAAAACTTGTATTCTCAAAGAAGATGAGTTGAAAAAGAGGAAAAAATACTAATATTTTTCATTGAATCTCCTATTTCCTTTTCAAGATATTCTCGGTGTATATTATTGTTTGTTGTACTATAGACTATAGTACACCGTCGAGTACACACACAGATGTATGAATGTAATGTATACAGTGTAGAATACATGTTTTGCTGTAAGTAGTGTTTCCAAAATAAAAGGTAAGCGAATATGTAAGGACATGGTGTTATTGGAAAAGACTCTCATAAATTTTTCGTTTACTTTTTTTGTCAAGTCAACACGAAAAGCCATGTCGCTCTCGCTCCCAATAAAAGGATTCGTAGACATAAATGCATGCATGTATGCAGAGCAGAGTCATAGTTTACCAATGTATCCGTAACATATATTTGTTTATCTACGAATATGTACGCTTAAAATTTCTCAGCTTTCTCTGTTCCAAAACCAAGTTAAAAATGTAAAATGGTAGCAAAAAGAAGAAAAAATATATGCATAACTAGCTATTTGATATGGATAAAAGTTTGCTAAACAAGCATAAAAACTTACGGACGGACGTTCAGATCACTATCGAAAAGTAACACAAATAATCGCTTGTTTTATTATCTTAAATGCAGACAAATTAAACAAGCGTTCATACATGCATGTATGCATACATACCGAATGATTAAAAGTACAAACAAAAATATTACACTTTTAAGAAACGGAGCCTCATTAATCGAACACCAGACCAAGACAGGTTAGGCCTTTTCCTGTTCTTTGAAGAGCTTCCCCAGAAACAAAAAAAGTTTTCTTTCCGCATATCAGTCTGGTAGCCTCAGAGAAAAGACATTCCAGCAAAGGTACCACTTTACGCCTAAAAGTAGTACTAAATTGTAAATGTTGTTCCTTTTGTTGGAATGTTTGATTGTTCAACAAGCAACTTGTGTGATGTAGTATAGATATATGTAGATGATAGTACTTATAGTAAAATATGTGCATTTAGGCATTTAAACAATATGAACAACACAAGCCCACCCAGTTTTTCATTTTTATTGTTCTCACACAATAGGTCATAACATTACTTTTGCTACTTGTAGAAAATAATGAGAGAGCGTGAGCATTCCTTTCCCAGATTCTTTTACCTTTTCTTAAATTTTTAGCATAGGTATTCCATGTGGGTTTGCAGTAGTGTTTTTAATTGAGGTCGTGTGTGCATAACTATAACTCTAGTGACGGCGACACTGCTGGCTGGCCTACCACCCGTATAATAATAGAACAGAACAGTCATGAAGAACATCTTTTGTTTTTAAAGGAATGAAATAAAGGTGCAGTTTTAAAAATAAAATCAGTCTTTCTCAGCTGCCTTATACGACTAGTTTTTTGGAGTCACAAGACTACAAACCATGTTTTTTCCATACTTATGCTTAATTATTCGCAATTACATTATCTTTTATCAAAGAAATGAAGTAATTTGTTCTATTATCTGCATCCCCCGCTGTTCTCTTTTTCTCTCTCTTAAACGACAAATTACACTTTCTGCGTATCCAAATTGTAGTGGTAGTTAGACGTTGTGAAAGTTGCCCTTTTTTGTTCACTTTACACAAAACTCATAAAAAATGTACGACCGTCGTCATAAACCTTTGCATATTAACCCAAACCTACACATTACTTCAAACAACCAAAAACTACCCTTTATCGCTACCCTGCTACATTATATCATTAAATGTATAATAAAACAATAATGCGCAGCTATCCGATATCTTCTCCGTCTCCGGTTGCACAGGGTTTAGCTTTAATGTTTTAGATGTTAGGTAGCTCAATGAATATGAAATTAGAAATTCTGTTTTTTTTTTCATAAATTCCTATTTAAAAGTATACAACAGACATGAGTATTTACACAATTTACTTTCTCACTTCTCCCTGGAAAAACACGGAACTAAGTATGAATCTTGAAGATTTATACTTAAATATTGAGGTTGGTTTTTACAGACACAGATTTGAAACCTGACGGTTAAATTTAAATTTAAAACGAAGTGAAAATGGAGGTAGCGTTGAGAAATTTTCAAAGTTCAAGTTAAAATTCCGCAGTATAGATTTTGATTCAATGGAAAAAATTTCAAACTTTTTGGTCCAAGTGTCGGATTTTTTTTCAGGTCCTAAAATATAAGTGAAGCAAATGCTTCACGATTCTAGATACCGGTCACATTTGTGAACGGGTCTCAATCTAGTTCTATAAAAAGACAAACTATACCTAATACTTATACATGTAGGTATGCGTTTTTATACGTCATTATAAAACCATGTTACCTCTCTCATGACACCCTGATAGCCCAGAAGTTTCTTTGTGAACCCAGAATAGAAATTTGTAAAGTGTTTCTACATATTTTAATTAGTCCCAGGAAAGCTTCCTCTGAAAACCTCACTCTTTTTCTTAGTTAACTTTACTGGCCAACTTAACTGCCTATATAATATGTTGCCCAACATTGTCGAGGAGAGAAAAACTTGTGCCATCCAACATCCTCGTCGGCTGCTGTGCGATATAAATAGGCAAGTAAAGTCCAAACCTCCATACGTCATGCTCTCATAATGTGCCTTTCAGCTTTTCCGTTACAGTAAAGCAGGGTTCATGTTGTTAGTACTACTTATTGCATAAGAAGAAGTACGCCTGCAAGCATAATAACCAAATTATGTACATGTGTATGATAACCACAATTTTGACGGTACACACAAGGCACTCGTTGTTTATAGCAACCACATTGACTATAAAGGCTTTAAGCAGAAGAGAGTACAGAGTGGGAGGAAAACCAGACAATAGATCACCAAATCTTTTTACTGGCATTGCAACAATAAGGGAGAAAGTAAGTACAAAGGTACACATATTAAACAGTATAGCATAACTGCTGTGTGTAGTGTTCTTGTGTGAGCTTTATAAAAACTAAATTTCTGCACGAGAGGTCATAATAACGTACCTTCTACTCCTTTTTCTCCGAGTGAAAGGTGGATAACAATCTTTGGACAGACGGGGTTTGTTTCTTCATTTTTAGTATATATGAATGTATATATCTAAGAAATTACATGGTTGCCTACATCTTTCTTGGTTTCTCCTTTTGACTTTCCTCATCATGGCAAAAATATGTATAAGGCATTCATCAACGCCATCACCAGTTTGTTGCACAACATAATATTTCTTTTGTGTAAGCTTGGCTTTTTTCATGGATAGGGACAAGAAGAAGAAAAAGAGGACAACGTGGAACTCTGAGAGGAAAAAAGATGTGCATACAATTTTGCTTCTTCGTCCTTCCTCTTTCCTAAGTAGCAAGTCGAGTTAGGAAATCTAATAAGGAATCGGTCTCCTTCATAAATCCACCCCGAGAAACAGGAGTAGTCAACAAAGAATATACGCTGGCAAGGAAAGAGCCATAACTATGTTGCTGTAACGTTGGGGCTATAGCGGCAGCAGCCAAAAAGACTTGAGGAGAAAGGAAGACGAAACAAAAATACAAATCGCAGCATAAGGTTATGTGGGTAGTGAACTTGGAAAATCGTGTTTGTTTGGGAACGTTGCTTGTATACAAATTTATCGCTTAGAAAAGAAAGAATACATGAAGTAAAAAAGGGTGCTGCTGCTATGTTTCAACTGGAAGGAAGAACAAGAAGAGCGGAATTACACTAGTATACTGTGTGTATAAATACATAGACAAAGCAATATTTCAACTATCTCTAATTAAATATGTTCATTGGTGAAAGTTACAAAGCATGTTTACTTCGATTTGACGAATTTTGGAAGCGTCCTAGCATCTACAAGTTTTATCTGAGAGTTTTGTGAAACTAACGTAGTTATTCAGTACTGTTCAAAGTTTAATTTACACCAGTCCGCATAAAATTTGGTGAAGCCGTTTTGCTGTAATGGAAACCGGAAGTGAAAGGGTCAAGAATGACTTTTCCAGCGATAATATTGCCTATAAGTTTAAGACTGGTGGGCCTATATGTAAAAACTTCATGTCATCATGAAGGTTGGGACGTGTACCATTAAATATAACAAAATGGAGCGGTTAGCTAATGAAATGTATTTGGTATTAAACACGAAAACTTAAATGGCCGTTTAGAGCTTGTCGCCACTGTTTAGGAAAAATGCTCTAGCTATCCCAAAATACAATAAATGTTTACGAAATAAGTTATATAAGGGATGCCAGATATCTAGACAAACTATTTCTGAAAAGATTCTAAACTTGAAGCTTTTTTAGTACAAACCGGAAGTTGACCGCAGTTTACGAAGGAACAATGAAATAAAATCAATATGTCTTGATCAATTTATAAAGAGGCATACATGAGTAATCTTTGATACAGGACAAAAAAATTTGTTCTCATTGTAAATATTTTTAATTGGCAATTGAAAATAAATGATGTTCTCATTTTTTGCCCATTTTGGAAACTACTTTTCGCAAACATGATATTTAATTATCTGTAAAACAGGTTTAGAGCAAAAATATGTCAGCAAAAAGGTATGCACTTGTTATTTAAGATTTGGGCTTTAATATAAAAATTGCTACAATGTTCTGAAGTCAAGATGGTTGAAACTAGAATATTTCTAAAATTCGTCAAATCGAAGTAAACATGCTTTGTACACTTTCGTATTCTTATGTGAAATCCAGAACAAACGTTAACATGA
Organism: Entomobrya multifasciata; assembly: GCA_034693345.1. NCBI lineage: Eukaryota > Metazoa > Arthropoda > Collembola > Entomobryomorpha > Entomobryidae > Entomobrya > Entomobrya multifasciata. Next base: position 6,397 of record JAQFXM010001510.1, on the reverse strand, counting down.
GATATTTCATGCACAGGTTACAAATTTACAATTTTTACATTCGGTTTCAAATATTTCGAAATAGTAGGTTTGGTCAAGATGAGTAGCCCGTTACGAGCTGCCAAAACTAGTTTGTGGAAATAAATATCCTACAATCGGCTGTTTAAGCGCTTATATCACTTCATGCTGCTGGCTGTTGTTTTAGGGGTATTATAATAATATACTTTAATCCTTTATCTCGGAATATTATGTTTCTGACTGAATATAAATACAGATTAGATTATGTGCAAGAAAGGAAAGTACACATAGCAGCAGATGTGTGGACTTAGTTGGTATAGAACAAAGAAGATGGCTGAAGTCAAACTAAGGGAGAAAGCCATTTATTATTTTTTGAGTACTAACCTCTCTGTACATGTACTGTACATAGTTCTGTATTAGACAAAACCTTGTTATGATACTAAAAATCGATGTTCAGGTATTGAATTTGGAAAGTATTCCATCGAAGAATTTAATACTGATTCTGTTATTTCTATTGGCTGTCTCTGAATTATAACCCTCAGTTTTAAGTTAGTTTTGTGATGATATTACACTTATCCAAGAATCAAACAAAGTTTTACTACTGTTTTCTTCCCAATCCACTTATTTATGACAAGCGAAGCAAAAGAAAATCCAAATATGCATCTGGACAGTTTAGGGTTTTATAGAATTTTCCTTGCTCGCCAACAGCTGCTTTTTTATTTCATTTTTAGGATTCTAGAATATTATACTTGCCCTTCATTGAAGAAAGATCTATCCTTTTCCTTGACGGGGCTTTCGCCTTTATGATAGCATCTCGGGAAAAATATTAAATAATAGAAAAACATACAAGTTTCGCCAAACGGCAACATAAATTGCCCAAGTTTTTATAACAAGATGCTATTTTTTTTTAAATTGGCGCGAAAACTAATTACAAAATATTGCTACAAAACTGAGAAAAGCCCGCACTAAATACATTCTATAAATATACATTTGGGAAATTTCAAATCTGTCAAGTATATCAACATACAGCCTGTTTGGGTAATAACAATAACGACAAGTTTTTTTGTTGAGCATTCAGAATGATAACGATAGCACCATTGCCAATTTTCATAACCCAATAACCACATCATTGATTGCGTACATAACATGTATGCACAACGTTTTATAAACTTCATAGAGGCAGGATTTAGTTTTCTGTGATACTTTGAAATTTTTATCTAGTCATGTTATTATTATTATTAGCCACACACAAAATTTATCGCTTACTGCACGATTTTTTGCGCAGTGTTATTGGCTGCCGAGAAGACTCATTTGTGTGCATATGTTATAAATAGACAGCGCACAGCGCACCTTTTCACCTAATTTACAAGACACACATTGTACGTCATACATTCAAGAATATTTTCGTAGCGGAACTACAAAACAATAGTTGCAGTAATAAACTGCCAGCAAGCAGATGTACCCAAGTGGCATCAGACAGTAATATTTGTATCCATTTCATCTAATTTTCTATATCAAGACCTTCAATATTCATTGCCAAAAAATGCCTACCAACGACTTTTACAACTTACAAATTTGAGACCAGTTTTGCCCCATAAACAAATATTTCTCACAAAATGGTCCACTAGCAAATTTTGATTAGCGTCACCGGTTTATATATATGTAAGAAAATATGTATTTCCAAAGCATGTGACCTTCGACATGCGTAGTCCTCAGTCCTAACTTCAGTCCACCAATTGGGCCCACTTTACCGTCAAAGCCAAAAGAAGAGCGACTGTTTTTTTTAAATATATTCACCCGGTTGACCTTTCAATAATATGCATGGTGACCTTATGTGATGGTCTCAGGTGCTTGGCAACATGTCTAGTTTGACCTTTCTAATAGAAGTTATATACGGCTTATCGTTTTGACCCAACGGTCATGCGGACATACACCTTCATCAAGCATTCTTCTTAAGTAGCTTACGCTAGTAAATCATAGCATGCAGCATAAATCACAAAAAGGGGTATATTATTTCGGCTCTATTTCATAAAATTATGATGATCAAGTGCAGAAGGGAGAAAGAGAGGAACACACTCCTGCAAAGTTCCCAACTTAACAAGCATGTCAGCATGTTTAAACAGGCGTATTATGATTAGCAAAACTCTAATCTGGCAGGGCAGAGCTATGTGAAAATCGCATATGCAATATTGTATAAAAAATCAACAAGAAGAATATCATTTTGCTCATGTGGTTAATATTACATGTAAATATTATATGCATACAGTGCAAAAAGGTGCAAAGCAGTTTGTCTGTGATTGTGAGATGATGAAAGTAACACTCAAGGTAATGTCAATTACTGTCAATGTAGGAACACAGAGAGAGAGCTTCACCTTGTCACCAATTTATATTCTTGGATAGCTAAGCAAGTGAACCATCACAAAAGCTCCCATCTATCTTCACAATCATTAACAATTCCCGGTGGAAATTGTACAGCAATGAGAAGTTTGCAAAATTCTTGTGCAAAGCATACAAAGTAGGTAATTTTGGTATATCGTGCAAAATTGTATATCTACGTATTTTCGTTATGCTTCCTTATGTGTACACCGTTTAGTTTACCCTATAGTTCGGTTAGTTACCCTTGCCTCTCAACACACTTGTTTTCTACCTGAATCTACGCAAATTAATTTACGAAATGACCAAATAAAAAACCGTTGTTTTGTCTCAATGTACAAGCGTCATATCATGTGTGTAGTGTGCATAAAATAAATTAATATTTTAAGGGTTTGATTTTGCCCCCGTCAAGTGAACGCACACGTTAGTTCTAGTTAGTAGTGGCCCACCACCACAGACATAATTCCCTTTGAAATTTACACAATTGCTTGTGCAACAAAGATCTTGCATGATAGAAGCTTCAGAATCCAACAACAATAATATTTTTTAAACTATACATCATTGTGGGTTTAGCATCGCCATCATCGTCAGGGTTTAAACATTTATTTACATGTGAGGAAAAGGTATGTTGAAATTCTATTGTGTTGGCTTGGCATGCACTAGTTACTTTTTCCTGTCATATAATCATCTTTGTTGTTCCTTTTAGTTCGAAGAAGAGCTATGTATGTTTCAGGTGTGTTAGTATGTATGTTCCCCGAAAAAGGCTTTTGAGTAGTATTGCTGGTGGTACTATGTAAGTTTTGCATGTATCTTTTTGGTTTCGTGGTAGTAAATGTAACAGTAGTGGTGGTAGTGGAATATGATTTTATTGTTGCTATTTTCCCCTAAATATTATACACATTTTCCGAAAAGTTTCTCGTGCCGTCTTTTTAGTTTTTGTTATGCCTTCTGTACAACAAATGAAATGAGCAAAATGGGAACGGAAAATGAAAGCTGGAGGATATGCAAAGTTTACTATAGTACATTACATGGCAAGTTTTCTCTCTGTTGTAGCCTTTCTTCTTTCTATTATCATATTTTATATAGTTATTGTGATCATTATGATAATGCTGACGATGATTATCATCGTCTGACCGCTGGTCTGACTCTTCATCAAAGAGAAAACAAAGTAGATGGATGACAGTACGGTGGTGGTTTTGTGGAACAATGTATCAAGCAGCCTAGGATTCCTTCCACTTCCACCTTTTCTCTCGGAATCCCTTTCTTGCCTCTCTACTTGTGCATCTATGAAGGTGGTTTTAAGCTCTCTCATTGTTTCCCGTCTTCTTTTCCTCGTTCATTTCACTTTTCCTCCGCTGCCTTTCATCATGTCACCCAAGTCAATTCAATGGCTATGTGTTTTTTGGTTTAGTTGTTTGTTATGCCTTTGCTACTACTGCTAAGAAAAAGATGAAAGGAATTCCTGTTATGTCTGGTATTTTCCCAAAATATACAAACTTACAAATTAGTGATTATACATGGAGGCTTGTGTGTGCATTAACTATTGTAATAATAATAAAGATAACTAATATTTTGACTAACTTTAGGCCAGCGTGAAAGAAAATGTATATAACAGTTTGAAAGAAAGACATGAAACATTATACTAATGTTTTCAAATTCGTGAAATGAATTGCAAAATCGTAAGGACAGGTGATGATGGAGTGTTTCTTTCCTTCCTTTTCTTTCAGAATATCTGGTTGGATAAAACAAAGTAATTTTTACATTTTATATGACATTTTTGTATGATACGACAAAGAGTAATTGAATACTTGGGAAAGACGTTGCTCTGCTAGTAGGAAAATATGTAGGTATACACGCAATAATCTTAGGACGTTGCACAAAACCGCACATTTGCACAAATTCTTCCAAGAACACCCACAACAGTTATTTCTCAAAGCGAATGTAGAGCTTTGCAGTTATGGTCGGGTTCATTTGATAACTTATTTGATATGTTATTCGGCAAATTAATGAGCAATGGTAGTACCGAGTTTGAAACTACACGAATCTTTTACTAGTGCATATGTTGCATATAATCTAAAGCAAATATTTGTACAATGAAAGGTTGAGGTGCACAGGTACGCCTTTAAGTTAGTTGAATTCTTGTCTTCTTTCTGCACAAACTAAAATGCAATAGCTCACAGTCGTGTAGGTAAACTTTGCGTAAAGTCTGAGATGATCATACCAAATGGGAAAAATCTCTCTTGGTAGATGTTATGTTCATCACGTATGCCAGAAAATAAGTGAAAGCAAAGAAACAGGAGGAAAATGCTTGAGGTTTACCGTTTCTATAGTTGCAAAAGGTGCTTAATTTCCAAAATGGGAGAGGACTTCTCAAAATATTTCTTATTTCTCATTTAAAACCACTTCTTTCTTCGAAATGCTTTCTGTCAAATAAGTTTCACTTTTGGAACATACATAGGTATTTATGCGTGAGGTACATTTGTACAAGTATAGAGTTTTCTAGGCAACTGCTCAATAAAATTCTGAAATGATGTAACGAGTTTTGAATGGAAAGAAGATTGACATGTGAATAATTGTAAACACATACATAAGTGTTGTACATGAGAAAAATATCCGTTATTTCTAACTTCTATTTCTATCCGTCGTACACCAGAGACCAGAACATTTAAATGTGTACCCACTTTTGAAATACATCTTCATGTGTTGCTTATTTCTCCATTGAAATACATAAATGCATGTAGTTTTTTGTCTCAGCCTTTCTTTAAAAATTTGGTTAAATAAGTAGATTGTAATAATCTAGTCATAACATGACATACTTTTAACCGCAGTCATGTGAAGAACGATGAATGTTTGAATGAGTGACCACTAACTACAAGACTATTAGTTTTCAGCATAAAATTGTTTATTTATCAATATACATAACAGCTGCGGAACTCATCTTTACTTCGTTATGCAATATACTTGGGTTGTTCGTTTTTTGTAACAATATTAAGTAACAACATACAAAAATAGTCCTAGCTTTCCATGGCGGGTAATTATACATGTTTCTGCTGGTTTTTGTTTATTAACCATCATAACTCTGATAAGTCCGTATGCTTTATACGAAACATGATATAACTTAAAATTCGTATTCGAAGCTTTCACTTATCGTTAGTATATTGTACAAGTTATTTATGCACTTGTTAATTCCCCAATATTTTCTGTAAGTACACAGCATATGATGAAAATTTAAGATTTTTCAAAAGACAAGTAGTAAAATAAAAGAATAAACCTGACAACAGGATATATTGAACTTGCGACTAATTTGCTCAAAAAATAGTTAAAATAGTTATTGTTACATCAGTAGAAATAAAATTGTTTCCATTTTTGCACAAGTTGCACATTGAATGCCGCTAAAGTTTTTGCTTGGTAAAAAACTAAACCTTGTGAAACTATGATTCTATGATAGGGCTACATACCCCCCAAATTCCAGCCCTTACTGTCATGTTGAAATGTTTTGACCTTTGACCTTACTTTGACCTGGGTCAACCGATTTGGCTGATCAAAGAACTCATCCAAGCTTGTACCTATATGTCTTGATTGGTGAAATCAGATTTTAAAATCTTGATTCGTTTTTGAGTTATCGTTCGAACAGACAGACGGACAGGATGTCCTGTATAACTTGCGCAAGTCGCAAGTTAATGAAGTGGTACTTGATTCGTGATCTACTCAACTTGAACTTTCGAATGATATGTCACATGACATGTGTCTGATATTGACCTTTGACCCCGATTTCTGACTTCATGGGATTAGTGTGACCCAAAGTTACCCATTATTACGTAGATGAATCGATTCATCGTAGTTATAATTTTAGTTTGTTTGTCCGTCTGTCCGTGTGCGCTCTAACTTTGAAACGCGTCAACCGATTTATTTCAAACTTGGAACACAAACACTTCAGGCCAAGTACTCCATCGCTAGAGATTTTCAGCTTCCGGGGTCAAACCCCCTGGGGACGGCAGTGTCAAACAGGTCACATGTTGACTTATGG